>JAECXD010001279.1:0-42056 GCA_018151445.1 Zaprionus inermis | reverse complement strand
TACCGAATAGGTAGGACCCTAAGCTATTTTGGTGCCTATACTATAGCTAACAGTGCTTTTTCTATTGCCGAGGGATGGGTTATGCTCTTGAGATAATACAAGCACCTATAGCTACATTACTTGTATCTGTTGTTAGTGAAAATTTCTTTTCGAAAATAGAGTATAATAGAATCGGATCGGACATGATGAGTACTTTTAGTTTCTCAAAGGCGGAAATGTAGTCGTTATCTTTTGTATTAATTATTGCTCCTTTTTTTAGTTTGAGTGTCATAGGTTTTGCTATTTTTGCAAAATTAGGAATGAACTTACGGTAGAGTCCGCAGAGTCCAAGGAAAGATTTTTATTCTATTTGTAGTTTTAGGAATAGGGAAATTAACAATTGCATTTATTTTAAGTTTGGTTTGATACCATCTGTCGTGATAATGTGACCGAGAAATTCTGTGTCTTTCTTTAGAAATTCACATTTATCAAGTTGTAATTTTAAATTAGCTGATCGTCGCTTTTCAAATACCCTTTTTAGTGATATTATGTGCTCTTCAATGAAGTGGAATAAATGATAATGTCATCTAAATAGACTACACAATTCTTATAGATTAAGTCTTCTAGAAGGTTGTTCATACAACTTTGAAAGGTTGCTGGTGCATTTTTTAGACCAAAGAGCATACGGAGTATATTCCGTAGTGTCCATGTTTTGTTGAAAATGCTGTTCTTGGGTATCGACTGTGGGTCCATTTGAATTTGATGAAAACCTTTAGCTAGATCAAAGGTTGTGAAGTATTGAAAACGTCCAAACGTCATTGAGACTGCGATAGTCAATGACTAATCGAAAATCTCGTTTGCCACAAGCATCGTTTTCCTTGGGACAATCCAAATGGGGGAAAAATAAGGAAACTTAGATTTCCTAATTATTTTTTGTTCAATCATTTCATTTGTTTGTTGACTTCTCTTTGTCAAATGCTTGGGGGTATTTATAAGGTTTTTTAAAATGAATAGAATGTTTAATCGTACTTGTGAAAGTCAAATTTTCACCCTTTCTTTCCTGAGTATTACCTTATTCGAGCAAAACGTGCGGAAGTTGCTCCCCATCCTCTGTATTCAGGGAGTTCTAATTTAAATACTATTGATTCTCTTAACTCGTCGTCTCAAGGCGCAGTTTGATATATTTCTAGAAGGGTTTCTTCGAGATAAGGGCTGATTAGAGGGGTTTCCTCAGACTTGGAAGATTTGGCACACGCAAAGGTAATCTTGGACTTTTCTGGTTTAGGGATGGGGACACTCATAGGAAGTCTTGGGATCATCTGGTTTTAGTGGAGTTTCCGCTTTGTTTTCAAGACGGTTTTCTCCTTTTTTTGGGGTGTTTAGAGGGGTTTCCTCTGGACTAGATGACTTGGGGACATTTGGTGGCAACCTTGGACTCAACTGTTTATAATGACTGTTTGCCTTGAATAGTTAACTTGGGTGTTGGTTGCCTCTAAGTAGTTTCTGCCTAACAGTAGATCATATATTTTTCTGAGAAATTGTGAATATAGAATGTTTAAGCTTACTGAGGCAAAGGTTGCTTAGGTACAACGAAACGCTTTGGTTTAATGTTATAATGCCATTTGTATTGTGATCTTTTACTTTAGAGTATTTTATTGGAAAACAAGTTGGAAAGGCTACAGTCGAGCTGACTCGACTGTGATATACCCGCTACAATTCTTCGGAAAAACACGTGCCAAATGTGAACAATGCGTTCTTGCTTTTTATTTCTTTCCGTCTCTAATTTGTTTTGCCTATGCAAGTTCCACTCGATTCTTATTGGATGTTGCCCTTGCTTTTATTACTCTGCAGTTATAAATTATGCATGTGTGATAGAGACGCCTATACATACATACATATATGCTGCCTCACAATACATCTCAACATATCTAATTAGATTTGTCGTTTGTATTTTGTGTTGCTGCTCAATGTCTCTTTCGATTCTAAGTGGCTTTAAATATACTAAAAATTTATTTTGAATTTTGCAACACACTATAAAATAAAAAAAAATATAAGATACAAAAAAATAAATTTAAGTCGCCGCGGCACACCCAGGAGTTGAACTCCGGACCTCTCGCTTAACAGTCAACTACCATCACCACTGACCACTGCACTTCTTTCGCAATAACCGATAAAATTGCACCATGAATATTTTCGGTGCACATAATTAAAAAAAAAGTTGCCACATAATTTAAAAAAAAAAGTTGCCACATAATTAAAAAAAAGTTGTCTGCTGCTGGTGTTGAACTCGGGTACTAACATTAGGAAAACCGACACAGGCACATGGCCACAAGGCAATACTATTTCTTGAATATCTTCCTTATTTATCGGCCGATCTTATTGAAACTTTCGCAACACGCCCGGATGGTGGTTTTTATCACATGGATAAAAAATGAATGCTGTAGAGCTATATTTGCAGCTATTATCGATTTATTATCGATTTTTGGGGGCGGATGGAGGCGTGGCAAAAATCCAAAATAAACTTGATCTGCGGGCATAATTAACACATATTGTCTCCAAATTTGGTAGCTCTAGCTCTTATAATAGCTGAGATCTAGGTTTTCATACGGACAGACAGACGGACAGACGGACAGACGGACAGACGGACAGACGGACAGACGGACATGGCTATATCGACTCGGCTGTTCATGCTGATTCAGAATATATATACTTTATGGGGTCGGAGATGCCTCAGCCATACAAAGGCATGTGTTCCTTTGGTGCCTCTATGAAAATCGCAGAAATTTACCTCATGATGTTAATGGAAACAAACCCAAAGTTTCTTACAGTGCATTTAAGAGTTATGTGCCACTTGCTTTTAGGAAAAGGTTCCTCCTCCTCTGAATCGCTTTCCGCTTCCGCAGGCTGCCTTGTAGCCAAGTGTCACTTGTGTTCCATTTTAATTTTGACAGCCCTTTTTGTGAGAGGTATATATATGTCATACCCAAGACTCATTTCGGGCGTTGCAATTTTCGGTCCGATGTGGCTCGTTCCGACTTTTATACAGCCTGCAGCAGTAAGAAGCATGTGTGCTAATTGTCATTAGCTCTCAAGCTGAGAAACTGGCTTGCAGTTAAACAGAAATACGAACAGGTCTAAATCAACTCTTCTGTTGATCATGATAAGTATAAGCTTTACGGGGTCGGTAATGTCTCCCAAAGTGCGTTAAGAACTAGTCGGAAAACTAAAGTCACGCGCGTATAACCATATTACACCGTTCGTCCAATTTGAAAATCTGGTGCCAACATGTTCCCACACTTATAATAAACAGATAATTCTACATATACTATTATACATTCTATTGCTTACTCGCGCTCCCTCACATCAACGTCATTGTACCAAACACTTGTACTGACAACGTTAACTTGAATAGCTTCCGTAATGTTGTTGAAAATTTTCACTTGTGTCCATTTTGAATTGGCCACTAGTACTAGCTCTTAGCCGTTTGACAGGAGGGTTTGGTTTAAAGAATTCTGGGTTCTACCTTGACTTAGCTTTTGTTTGAATTCGTTCACAGCTGGCGGATTTGGTTCAACAGACTTTGAACTGGTATTTGGCTTTGAATTGTTTGTGTTAGGCATATCATTACTCACGAAATTTTGATATTTTCCCTTATTCTTTGTGTTTTGAAGTGTGTTTGTGTTAGGGTTGGAATTACTTTTGGGACTTTGTTCAGTCATTGAAAGTTATTTCGTACACACCTTCTTGTTGTGCTATTGTTCAGGTTTAGATACGGGCGTTATGTCATGCCTAGCAAGAGTCATAAATAACCTATCAGATAATTTCTTCATAATTACATCTTTAACTGTGTTGTTTAGTGCGTTTGTGTACAATAAGGTATTATTATGGTTGCTTTCTAACATAAGCTTATTCGATATTGTAAATGATTTTGTTTCTAAGTCTTCGACAAACTAACGGATACTTCAGGTGAAAGGTGTATTATAGAGTCGGCGAAGCAGCTCCTCGCATACTGTTTGGGTGTTGTATTCGCTTATTAGAGCGTTCAACAAGTCCGGCCAGGTTGATGCTCCAGATAACTGTGATACTCGTTGGGCATCACCTGCAATCTGCATCTCAATTGCACTGAAGAAAACATGTTTTTGTCTGATGTCGGTCGATGGGTATAGTTGAAGTATGAACTCGATCCTTCTAATAAAGGCACTGAGCTCTTGGGTATTGCCGCTGAATGAAGACACTTACTGATTTGGTGCAGGGCTTGATTCAAATTTGGCTCCGATAACAATTGGACTTGCTCGGTCGTCATGGTTGATTTTTTTTTTTTTTTTTTTACACTTTTATTGTCCATATGCAGTAAGTTAACTCTTTTTGTATTAACTACCGATCTTACGTAGTTCTTTGGCGGATAATGAGGATAGATTGTATTACGATTGACGTTCACTTTTGCGCCGATTCGCGTGATTCAATCTCAAAAGATACGCGCATTAGATTGATGTTGTAAACGAGTCGCACAACTTTTCCTCTTTATCCTACCGGCTGCGCCAATAACGGATTCATGACTGAGGGTTAATAAAAAAAAAACAGCAGGCGTTTATTTTATTAACACTTTTTATTTACTTCCAAAGAGGAAGAACTAGATTTGGATTGTCACTTAGTTGGGCAAGGGACTTCGAAGTTGAACTGGAATTTAGCGGTACTATCGCAGTTGATAGTATACTCAGAACAGAACTATGCTATGGGAACGCGTTGGCATTTAAATAGCAAATTGAAGTCGCTAAGGAAGTCGCCAAAGAGCGAAGTGTCTTTGAGAGAGTGTATATTTGTAATTTGTAATTTGATAATCCTGAGACAAGTGCGTGAGCAGTGACTCGGGTAATGAAGTTTTATTATATCCGTTGGCTTGAATGTTTGGGCTAGCTATTGTCGCCAAGTTATCGAATTTGAATTCGGGGAGAATTGTTTACCATTAGGATTTTAAACATTCGGGGACAATTGTTTGTTAGTGTTCTAGAGTCAGCGTCTTGGTTCACGATCTGTCGGCATTGTACTTTTGAAGCAAGGGTTGAACATGACACTAGGCGCGTGCGTAAATGGCCAAAGTTAATCGAAGGGCTCTCGTTCTTTGATTACATTTTGTACTTAAATTTTAAAGTGTGTATGTGAGCTTTACAATAGTGTCTTTGTTATATTCTAATTTACAATTGGAGGGTTTTAACTCTAGGCGTTGAATGGATATGTTACTCTATATATATATTTAGTCAGGTGAAGCCATGACAGTAAAAGGCAAGGAGTTTTTGAATAGACTCTTTTATTTCTCGGGCCGTTATCGGTGCAGCGTCATCGTGTGGAAAATCAAAACTGAATTACAATCTGATCTTAATGTTAAATGAAAGCGAAACTTTATTTCGAAATCACACTCAAATCGGCCACGCAAATATGCAGTGTTTGCCGTCTATGCAACGACATCAGGTCAAATGCTTACTCTGCATTGTCACGGTATCAGTTCTTGGAGAGCAATTCAGCAACCAACGTTGACTTTGGTAAACTGAGAAACTGGCTTGCAGTTAAACAGACATACGAACAGGTCTAAATCAACTCTTCTGTTGATCATGATAAGTATAAGATTTACGGGGTCGGTAATGTCTCCCAAAGTGCGTTGCAAACATCTAACAAAAATTTATATACTTTTTGCAAGCGTATAATTAGGAGAAAACTATGGATATTTGCTAATATTATTGTGGAATTCAATTATACATTTAAATATTGTCAGACCAGCATGAAATTAATAGGCACTTTGATGTTTTATTTTCTGTGTCACTTTATTGTAAGAACTGCACACGCTCGCTTTCATAAATCGACTGACGACGCGTGGATCATGAGTACATACACAAAGCCACATACCACAAAGCTACAAAAGACAGAATGAAGATAAGCTACAATAAGCAATTCATCTTCTCTCTATCCTACTCTCAACTATGCATGAGTATATGTAAACTATGTGACTTTTGCACACATACATACTTTCCAACACGCCACCTCAAAAGTTACATTTTATTACTATCAAGACTGTGCATGTCCTTCTGGGGAATAATTTTAATCCAGCATTCGCTGCGAGGAGTTGGGGAAACCCAGTAAAACCCAATCAGATCAATCGAATATATTATTTACATTAATTCAGTTTTGCAAACAATTTTAACTAAAAACAAGAAAGCAAGGCTAACTTCGGCTTGCCGAAGGTTTCATACCCTTGCAGTTATACAAAATATAAAATATATTTGGATTGCTGCTGGTTTCTGTGGTATTTATTGAACAATTATAACAGTACAGGAAGTCAAGATTTTTACCTGATTAAGGCTATGAATATAACACCTGCTTCGAAAAAATAATTCTACCTTTTTAATGCTTTTGTATATACCTGGATTTCTTATATACTTAACACAAAATGTTATGAGGAAATATCTTTGTGTTGTAAAGGATCTGTTGGTCATAAAATATAAATAGATTTGGAAAGTTCTCATTCAAAAATGCGTTTGAATAACAGCTACATGATTTTTTGTTTAACAGCTATATGTACTAGTACTCAGATTTGCATAAAATTTCAACATGAACCTTCATTAGGCCGATCGTTGATCGTTATAAGTTATAAAAGTTCGATTTCGAACTTTATTATTAGGGTCACATTTAGATTTGGATGTGGTAAGACTGATAGCTATATCTTGAAATATAACGAAAATCGGCCGATAGGCTCCATGACAGCTATACGATATATCAGTCCGATCTGGCCCGTTCCGACTTATTTAAAGAGGGCAGAAATAAGAAGCTTGTGAGCAAAGTTTCATGAAGATAGCTCAATAACTGGGGGACTAATTTGCGTTGCAACAGACAGACGGACTGAATGATTGTTCCTATAACAGCTATAGAATATAAACGTCTGAGATATTTAAATGGAAAAACTAAGGGCGGGTTACTGTATAACATTAAAAAGTATTGATAATGTGCGGTATTTCCAAAAACAAAACAAGTTTGCATACAAAAACCCTGATTTCAGCCCATTGTTCCTATGGCAGTAAAATGTTATAGTGGTCCGATTTTGATACAATTTTGACAGCACATTAAGAACGTAATAAGAATAGGATTTGCCAAATCTTGTTGCAATATCTTGAAAAACAACAAAAATCGGCCGATAGCTTCTATGACAGCTATACGATATATCGGTCCGATCTGGCTCGTTCCGACTTATTTACAGCCTACAGCAATAATAAGTTTGTTTGCCAACTTTCATGAAGATAGCTCAAAAACTGAGAGACTAGTTTGCGTTGCAACAGACGGACGGACGGACGGACGGACGGACGGACAGACGGACATCCATTTTTCGACTCCTCTGGTGATGCTGATTCAGAATATATATACTTTATAGGGTCGGAGATGTCTCCTAAGGTGCGTTGCAAACTTCTGGCTAAAATTAATATACCCTCTGCAAGGGTATAACAAGAAAGCAAGGCTACCTTCGGCTTGCCGAAGGTTTCCATACCCTTTGCAGTTATACAAAATATAAAAATATATTTGGATTGCTGCTGGTTTCTGTGGTATTTATTGAACAATTATAACAGTACAGGAAGTCAAGATTTTTACTTGATTAAGGCTATGAATCAAACACCTGCTTTGAAAAAAAATAATTCTACCTTTTTAATGCTTTTGTATATACCTGGATTTCTTATATACTTAACACAAAATGTTATGAGGAAATGTCTTTGTGTTGTAAAGGATCTGTTGGTCATAAAATATAAATAAATTTGGAAAGTTCTCATTCAAAAAATGCGTTTGAATAACATGATTTTTTTGTTTAACAGCTATATGTAATAGTACTAAGATTTCCATAAAAATTGCAACATGAACCTTCATTAGGCCGATCGTTGATCGTTATAAGTTATAAAAGTTCGATTTCGAACTTTATTATTAGGGACACACTTAGATTTGGATGTGGTAAGCCTGATAGCTATATCTTGAAATATAACGAAAATCGGCCGATAGCTTCTATGACAGCTATACGATATATCGGTCCGATCTGGCTCGTTCCGACTTATTTACAGCCTACAGCAATAAGAAGCTTGTATGTCAAGTTTCATGAAGATAGCTCAAAAACTGAGAGACTAGTTTGCGTTGCAACAGACGGACGGACGGACGGACGGACGGACAGACGGACATCCATTTTTCGACTCCTCTGGTGATGCTGATTCAGAATATATATACTTTATAGGGTCGGAGATGTGTCCTAAGGTGCGTTGCAAACTTCTGGCTAAAATTAATATACCCTCTGCAAGGGTATAATTAACATTATTTCGTCTTTGTAAGGAATTTAAAATTATAAAATAAACAGTTGTATCTATTAAATTAAATTAAATTAAATGTTACTTTATTTCACGAGCCCCAGTTCAGTCTGGTTCCTCTGTAGTTTAAGCCAAGAATATTATATTTTAATTCATTCTGAGAGTCCAAGTCCACTTCTCAAAGTAATGAATCTTGCAGATGGTAACGGTTTAGTAAGTATATCAGCAAGTTGTAAATCTGTAGAAATATACTTAATAAAAATAAGTTTACTTTCAACTTTTTTCCCTTGTAAAATGATATTTAATGTCTATGTGCTTAGTTCTCTTGTGGCAAGTTGGGTTATTTGCAATACTAATACAACCTTGATTATCTTCATAGATATCTATTGTACTATTTAATTCTAGTTTAATTTCAACCAATAAAGACTTGAGCCATAAGGCTTCTCTAACACCTTAAAATAAGGCCATGTACTCTGCTTCGGTGGATGAAGCTGCAACAGATTTTTGTTTCATTGTGCTCCATGAAATTAAACAACTTTCAAACATTTTAAATAAATATCCAGTAGTACTTCTTCTGTCTGTCTCATTTCCTGCCCAATCAGAATCGACATATCCAATAAGAATATCACTAAACTGTACATTTTTCTCAAACTTCAATCTCAAATCAACAGTTCCTTTTAAATACCTTAAAACTCTTTTTAAGACATAGCCATAATTCCTAATTATTGTTATTCGTATATCGACTTAAAATAATTATTGATGTACTTAAGTCTGGGCGAGTACATAACATGATGTACATCAAACAACCAATCAAGTTTCTACATGGTGCCTCATATGATTCTTCAGATTGTAGAGCCTCATAGTTTAGTTTGCTTGGGAGAGGTGTACTAACTGCATTGCAGTCTTCCATATTAAACTTTCTTAACACATTCTTTATATATGCAGATTGACTGAGACATATCTGACTTTTATTTCTATCAATTTTAATTCCGATAAAATATCGAACTTCTTTTAAGTCAGTCATTTTAAATTTATTTAGAAGGTATAATTTGAATTTAGACATTGTTTCGGATTTACTAGTGGCAATTATTACATCTTCCACATATAATAATATATAGATATTATCTAAGAAATTTCCTTTATCTAAAATATAGATACAACGATCAACTTTTAGATTTTCAAATCCAACATCTTTAAGCACATTTTCAAAAACTTCAAACCAGCATCTTGCAGCTTGTTTAAGGCCATAAATAACTTTATTAAGCTTGCATACTGCATTCTCATCGCAGTATGGCAAACCTTTTGGAACCTTCATGTAGATTTCATCTTTCAGTGTTCCATTTAAGAATGCTGTTTTCACATCCATATGATGGACTTGTAAATTGTATTGGTTTGAAAAGGCCAACAAAAAACGAAAACTGGTGATTCGTGCAACTGGTGCAAATGTCTCATCATAATCAGTCATATATTCTTGTGTAAAGCCTCGTTCTACTAGCCTTGCTTTATACTTTACTAAGTTTCCAAACTCATCTTGTTTAATCAACCATTTACAATCTACTATGTTTTTATTATTAGGCTTCTGCACCAAACTCCATGTTTTATTTTCTGAATGTGAATCAAGTTCATCTTGTATGGCTTTTTCCCAAAAAGATCTGTCATCACGAAATTCAATTTCGTCAAATGTACTGGGAATATCATTTAAACAGACTTGAGTATTCATTAGACATTTTTCTAAAAATCTATACGATAGTTTAGGTTTACCTTTATTTCTTTCACTGCGTCTGATTTCTTGCTCACTTTTGTTATCTTTTACTTCATCACCAGTTTCTATAACTGGATCGGCATTCTTTAGACATGTGGAATTTTCACTATGTTGTACATTCATCCTTGAATCAACAGATTCATCATTTTCCACCATTGGAAAAACTGACTCTTCATTTTCTTTA
Organism: Zaprionus inermis; assembly: GCA_018151445.1. Classification (NCBI taxonomy): domain Eukaryota; kingdom Metazoa; phylum Arthropoda; class Insecta; order Diptera; family Drosophilidae; genus Zaprionus; species Zaprionus inermis. The sequence continues at coordinate 31,807 of JAECXD010001279.1, read as the reverse complement.
TTTAAAGAATCATCAACACTTTCAAGTTTTTTAACCTCCGAGCCTTCTTCATGTACCAACTTAGACTTTAACATGTTTATTTCATCCACCACAACATCCCTAGCTGTCATAGATTTTCTCGATTTCTCATTCCACAATTTGTACCCATTTGGTTCATAACCGACAAGTATTGTTTTAATTGACTTGTCATCAAATTTTCTTTTCTGCACTTTATTAAGTGCATATACTGTTGAACCAAATATCCTAAGATATTTTAGGATCGGCTTTTTATTATGCCACATTTCATATGGTGTCTTCTTTTCTTTCAACGCTCTACTTGGGGACCTGTTAATTAAGTATTTTGCTGTTAAAACAGCTTCACCCCAAAAAACATTTATTAAGCTTAGAGCTATTAATCATTGATCGAGCCTTTTCTGTGATTGTTCTAATCATCCGCTCTGACACACCATTCAATTGTGGAGTATGAGGAATCGTTAAATGATAGCCTAATGCCTTTTTCAACACAGAAATCACGCATTTCACTTGAAAGATACTCCCTACCGTTATCTATATAAAGGTTTACTAATTTTAAATTGAAATGAGCCTCGCTCTTGGCGATAAAATCTTTATATACAGAGAAAACATCTGATTTATATGTAATTATATATGTCACACAGTAATGTGTGTATTCATTAATAAAAACAAGAAAGCAAGGCTACCTTCGGCTTGCCGAAGGTTTCATACCCTTGCAGTTATACAAAATATAAAAAGTATTTGGATTGCTGCTGGTTTCTGTGGTATTTATTGAACAATTATAACAGTACAGGAAGTCAAGATTTTGACCTGATTAAGGCTATGAATCAAACACCTGCTTCGAAAAAAAATAATTCTACCTTTTTAATGGTTTTGTATATACCTGGATTTCTTATATACTTAACACAAAATGTTATAAGGAAATGTCTTTGTGTTATAAAGGATCTGTTGGTCATAAAATATAAATAAATTTGGAAAGTTCTCATTCAAAAATGCGTTTGAATAACAGCTACATGATTTTTTGTTTAACAGCTATATGTAATAGTACTCAGATTTCCATAAAATTGCAACATGAACCTTCATAAGGCCGATCGTTGATCGTTATAGGTTATAAAAGTTAGATTTCGAACTTTATTATTAGGGACACACTTAGATTTGGATGTGGTAAGCCTGATAGCTATATCTTGAAATATAACGAAAATCGGCCGATAGGCTCCATGACAGCTATACGATATATCAGTCCGATCTGGCCCGTTCCGACTTATTTAAAGAGGGCAGAAATAAGCAGCTTGTGAGCAAAGTTTCTTGAATATAGCTCAATAACTGGGGGACTAATTTGCGTTGCAACAGACAGACGGACTGACTGATTGTTCCTATAACAGCTATAGAATATAAACGTCTGAGATATTTAAATGGAAAAACTAAGGGCGGGTTACTGTATAACATTAAAAAGTATTGATAATGTGCGGTATTTCCAAAAACAAAACGGGTTTGCATACAAAAACCCTGATTTCAGCCGATTGTTCCTATGGCAGCTATATGTTATAATGGTTCGATTTTGATACAATTTTGACAGCACATTAAGAACGTAATAAGAATTGGATTTGCCAAATCTTGTTGCAATATCTTGAAAAACAACAAAAATCGGCCGATAGCTTCTATGACAGCTATACGATATATCGGTCCGATCTGGCTCGTTCCGACTTATTTACAGCCTACAGCAATAATAAGCTTGTGTGCCAAGTTTCATGAAGATAGCTCAATAACTGGGGGACTAATTTGAGTTGCAACAGACAGACGGACTGACTGATTGTTCCTATAACAGCTATAGAATATAAACGTCTGAGATTTTTAAATGGAAAAACTAAGGGCGGGTTACTGTATAACATTAAAAAGTATTGATAATGTGCGGTATTTCCAAAAACAAAACAGGTTTGCATACCTGATTTCAGCCGATTGTTCCTATGGCAGCTATATGTTATAGTGGTCCGATTTTGATACAATTTTGACAGCACATTAAGAACGTAATAAGAATAGGATTTGCCAAATCTTGTTGCAATATCTTGAAAAACAACAAAAATCGGCCGATAGCTTCTATGACAGCTATACGATATATCGGTCCGATCTGGCTCGTTCCGACTTATTTACAGCCTACAGCAATAATAAGCTTGTGTGCCAAGTTTCATGAAGATAGCTCAATAACTGGGGGACTAATTTGAGTTGCAACAGACAGACGGACTGACTGGTTGTTCCTATAACAGCTATAGAATATAAACGTCTGAGATATTTAAATGGAAAAACTAAGGGCGGGTTACTGTATAACATTAAAAAGTATTGATAATGTGCGGTATTTCCAAAAACAAAACAGGTTTGCATACAAAAACCCTGATTTCAGCCGATTGTTCCTATGGCAGCTATATGTTATAGTGGTCCGATTTTGATACAATTTTGACAGCACATTAAGAACGTAATAAGAATAGGATTTGCCAAATCTTGTTGCAATATCTTGAAAAACAATAAAAATCGGCCGATAGCTTTTATGACAGCTATACGATATATCGGTCCGATCTGGCTCTTTCCGACTTATTTACAGCCTACAGCAATAATAAGCTTGTGTGCCAAGTTTCATGAAGATAGCTCAATAACTGGGGGACTAATTTGAGCTGCAACAGACAGACGGACTGACTGGTTGTTCCTATAACAGCTATAGAATATAAACGTCTGAGATATTTAAATGGAAAAACTAAGGGCGGGTTACTGTATAACATTAAAAAGTATTGATAATGTGCGGTATTTCCAAAAACAAAACAGGTTTGCATACAAAAACCCTGATTTCAGCCGATTGTTCCTATGGCAGCTATATGTTATAATGGTTAGATTTTGATACAATTTTGACAGCACATTAAGAACGTAATAAGAATTGGATTTGCCAAATCTTGTTGCAATATCTTGAAAAACAACAAAAATCGGCCGATAGCTTCTATGACAGCTATACGATATATCGGTCCGATCTGGCTCGTTCCGACTTATTTACAGCCTACAGCAATAATAAGCTTGTGTGCCAAGTTTCATGAAGATTGAAGACTGGTTGTTCCTATAACAGCTATAGAATATAAACGTCTGAGATATTTAAATGGAAAAACTAAGGGCGGGTTACTGTATAACATTAAAAAGTATTGATAATGTGCGGTATTTCCAAAAACAAAACAGGTTTGCATACAAAAACCCTGATTTCAGCCGATTGTTCCTATGGCAGCTATATGTTATAGTGGTCCGATTTTGATACAATTTTGACAGCACATTAAGAACGTAATAAGAATAGGATTTGCCAAATCTTGTTGCAATATCTTGAAAAACAACAAAAATCGGCCGATAGCTTCTATGACAGCTATACGATATATCGGTCCGATCTGGCTCGTTCCGACTTATTTACAGCCTACAGCAATAATAAGCTTGTGTGCCAAGTTTCATGAAGATTGAAGACTGGTTGTTCCTATAACAGCTATAGAATATAAACGTCTGAGATATTTAAATGGAAAAACTAAGGGCGGATTACTGTATAACATTAAAAAGTATTGATAATGTGCGGTATTTCCAAAAACAAAACAGGTTTGCATACAAAAACCCTGATTTCAGCCGATTGTTCCTATGGCAGCTATATGTTATAGTGGTCCGATTTTGATACAATTTTGACAGCACATTAAGAACGTAATAAGAATAGGATTTGCCAAATCTTGTTGCAATATCTTGAAAAACAATAAAAATCGGCCGATAGCTTTTATGACAGCTATACGATATATCGGTCCGATCTGGCTCTTTCCGACTTATTTACAGCCTACAGCAATAATAAGCTTGTGTGCCAAGTTTCATGAAGATAGCTCAAAAACTGGGGGACTAATTTGAGTGCAACAAACGGACTGACTGGTTGTCCCTATAACAGCTATAGAATATAAACGTCTGAGATATTTAAATGGAAAAACTAAGGGCGGGTTACTGTATAACATTAAAATGTATTGATAATGTGCGGTATTTCCAAAAACAAAACAGGTTTGCATACAAAAACCCTGATTTCAGCCGATTGTTCCTATGGCAGCTATATGTTATAATGGTTAGATTTTGATACAATTTTGACAGCACATTAAGAACGTAATAAGAATTGGATTTGCCAAATCTTGTTGCAATATCTTGAAAAACAACAAAAATCGGCCGATAGCTTCTATGACAGCTATACGATATATCGGTCCGATCTGGCTCGTTCCGACTTATTTACAGCCTACAGCAATAAGAAGCTTGTGTGCCAAGTTTCATGAAGATAGCTCAATAACTGGGGGACTAATTTGAGTTGCAACAGACAGACGGACTGACTGATTGTTCCTATAACAGCTATAGAATATAAACGTCTGAGATATTTAAATGGAAAAACTAAGGGCGGGTTACTGTATAACATTAAAAAGTATTGATAATGTGCGGTATTTCCAAAAACAAAACAGGTTTGCATACAAAAACCCTGATTTCAGCCGATTGTTCCTATGGCAGCTATATGTTATAGTGGTCCGATTTTGATACAATTTTGACAGCACATTAAGAACGTAATAAGAATAGGATTTGCCAAATCTTGTTGCAATATCTTGAAAAACAACAAAAATCGGCCGATAGCTTCTATGACAGCTATACGATATATCGGTCCGATCTGGCTCGTTCCGACTTATTTACAGCCTACAGCAATAATAAGCTTGTGTGCCAAGTTTCATGAAGATAGCTCAATAACTGGGGGACTAATTTGAGTTAACAAAAACTGACTGGTTGTTCCTATAACAGCTATAGAATATAAAGTAATTTAAATAAAAACAATTATTATATGACAACAGACAGACGGACTGACTGATTGTTCCTATAGCAGCTATATAATATAAACGTCTGAGATATTTAAATGGAAAAACTAAGGGCGGGTTACTGTATAACATTAAAAAGTATTGATAATGTGCGGTATTTCCAAAAACAAAACAGGTTTGCATACAAAAACTCTGATTTCAGCCGATTGTTCCTATGGCAGCTATATGTTAAAGTGGTCCGATTTTGATACAATTTTGACAGCACATTAAGAACGTAATAAGAATAGGATTTGCCCAATCTTGTTGCAATATCTTGAAAAACAACAAAAATCGGCCGATAGCTTCTATGACAGCTATACGATATATCGGTCCGATCTGGCTCGTTCCGATTTATTTACAGCCTACAGCAATAATAAGCTTGTGTGCCAAGTTTCATGAAGATAGCTCAATAACTGGGGGACTAATTTGAGTTGCAACAGACAGACGGACTGACTGATTGTTCCTATAACAGCTATAGAATATAAACGTCTGAGATATTTAAATGGAAAAACTAAGGGCGGGTTACTGTATAACATTAAAAAGTATTGATAATGTGCGGTATTTCCAAAAACAAAACAGGTTTGCATACAAAAACCCTGATTTCAGCCTATTGTTCCTATGGCAGCTATATGTTATAGTGGTCCGATTTTGATACAATTTTGACAGCACATTAAGAACGTAATAAGAATAAGATTTGCCAAATCTTGTTGCAATAACTTGAAAAACAACAAAAATCGGCCGATAGCTTCTATGACAGCTATTCGATATATCGGTCCGATCTGGCTCGTTCCGACTTATTTACAGCCTACAGCAATAAGAAGCTTGTGTGCCAAGTTTCATGAAGATAGCTCAAAAACTGAGAGACTAGTTTGCGTTGCAACAGACGGACGGACTTACTGATTGTTCCTATAACAGCTATAGAATATAAACGTCTGAGATATTTAAATGGAAAAACTAAGGGCGGGTTACTGTATAACATTAAAAAGTATTGATAATGTGCGGTATTTCCAAAAACAAAACAGGTTTGCATACAAAAACCCTGATTTCAGCCGATTGTTCCTATGGCAGCTATATGTTATAGTGGTCCGATTTTGATAAAATTTTGACAGCACATTAAGAACGTAATAAGAATAGGATTTGCCAAATCTTGTTGCAATATCTTGAAAAACAACAAAAATCGGCCGATAGCTTCTATGACAGCTATTCGATATATCGGTCCGATCTGGCTCGTTCCGACTTATTTACAGCCTACAGCAATAAGAAGCTTGTGTGCCAAGTTTCATGAAGATAGCTCAATAACTGAGAGACTAGTTTGCGTTGCAACAGACGGACGGACTTACTGATTGTTCCTATAACAGCTATAGAATATAAACGTCTGAGATATTTAAATGGAAAAACTAAGGGCGGGTTACTGTATAACATTAAAAAGTATTGATAATGTGCGGTATTTCCAAAAACAAAACAGGTTTGCATACAAAAACTCTGATTTCAGCCGATTGTTCCTATGGCAGCTATATGTTAAATTGGTCCGATTTTGATACAATTTTGACAGCACATTAAGAACGTAATAAGAATAGGATTTGCCCTATCTTGAATATCTTGAAAAACAACAAAAATCGGCCGATAGCTTCTATGACAGCTATTCGATATATCGGTCCGATCTGGCTCGTTCCGACTTATTTACAGCCTACAGCAATAAGAAGCTTGTGTGCCAAGTTTCATGAAGATAGCTCAATAACTGAGAGACTAGTTTGCGTTGCAACAGACGGACGGACTTACTGATTGTTCCTATAACAGCTATAGAATATAAACGTCTGAGATATTTAAATGGAAAAACTAAGGGCGGGTTACTGTATAACATTAAAAAGTATTGATAATGTGCGGTATTTCCAAAAACAAAACAGGTTTGCATACAAAAACCCTGATTTCAGCCTATTGTTCCTATGGCAGCTATATGTTATAGTGGTCCGATTTTGATAAAATTTTGACAGCACATTAAGAACGTAATAAGAATAGGATTTGCCAAATCTTGTTGCAATATCTTGAAAAACAACAAAAATCGGCCGATAGCTTCTATGACAGCTATACGATATATCAGTCCGATCTGGCTCGTTCCGACTTATTTACAGCCTACAGCAATAATAAGCTTGTTTGCCAAGTTTCATGAAGATAGCTCAAAAACTGAGAGACTAGTTTGCGTTGCAACAGACGGACGGACGGACAGACGGACATCCATTTTTCGACTCCTCTGGTGATGCTGATTCAGAATATATATACTTTATAGGGTCGGAGATGTCTCCTAAGGTGCGTTTGCAAACTTCTGGCTAAAATTAATATACCCTCTGCAAGGGTATAAAAAACTCGGGTACTAACATTAGGAAAAACCGACATAAGCACATGGCAACAGGCTAATACTATTTATTTTATATCTTCTTTATTTATCAGCCGATCTTATTGAAACTTTTCCAACACGCCCGCGTGGTCGTGCTGTAGAGCTATATTTGCAGCTACAATCGATTTTTTCGATTTATGGGGGCGGATGGAGGCGTGGCAAAAATTCAAAATAAACTTGATCTGCGTGCAGAATTAACACATATTATCTCCAAATTTGGTAGCTCTAGCTGAGATCTAGGTTTTCACACGGACGGACAGACAGACAGACGGTCAGACGGACAGACGGACATTAAGAATATTTTCGGTGCACATAATTAAAAAAAAAACTTGCCTTCTTTAGAAAACAAGTCGGAAAGGCTACAGTCGAGCTGACTCGACTGTGATTTACCCGCTACAATTCTTCGGAAAAACACGTGCCAAATGTGAACAATGCGTTCTTGCTTTTTATTTCTTTCCGTCTCTAATTTGTTTTGCCTATGCAAGTTCCACTCGATTCTTATTGGATGTTGCCCTTTGCTTTTATTACTTTGCAGTTATAAATTATGCATGTGTGAAAGAGACGCTTATACATACGTACATATATGCTGCCTCACAATACATCTCAACATATCTAATTAGATTTGTCGTTTGTTTTTTGTGTTGCTGCTCAATGTCTCTTTCGATTCTAAGTGGCTTTAAATATACTAAAAATTTATTTTGAATTTTGCAACACACCATAAAATAAAAAAAAATATAAGATACAAAAAAAATAAATATAAGCGCCGCGGCACCCAGGAGTTGAACTCCGGACCTCTCGCGTAACAGTCAACTACCATCATCACTCGACCACTGCATTTCTCACGCAATGACCGATAAAATTGCACTATGAATATTTTCGGTGCACATAATTAAAAAAAGGAGTTGCCACATAATTAAAAAAAGAAAAAAAGTTGCCACATAATTAAAAAAAAAGTCGTCTGCTGCTGGTGTTGAACTCGGGTACTAACATTAGGAAAAACCGACATAAGCACATGGCCACAGTGCAATACTATTTCTTGAATATCTTCCTTATTTATCAGCCGATCTTACTGAAACTTACGCAACAAGCCCGCATGGTGGTTTTTATCACATGTATAAAAAATGATTGCTGTAGAGCTATATTTGCAGCTACAATCGACTTTTTTTCGATTTGTGGGGGCGGATGGAGGCGTGGCGAAAATCCAAAATAAACTTGATCTGCATGCAGAATTAACACATATTGTCTCCAAATTTGGTAGCTCTAGCTCTTATAATAGCTGAGATCTAGGTGTTCATACGGACAGACAGACAGACAGACGGACAGACGGACAGACGGACATGGCTATATCGACTCGGCTGTTCATGCTGATTCAGAATATATATACTTTATGGGGTCGGAGATGTCTCCTTCTGCCTGTTACAAACATTTTCGGTTGGCACAAAGTTATAATACCCTTATACTCTTCGAGTAGCGGGTATAAAAACCGACATAAACACATGGTCACAATGCACTACTATTTCCTGAATATCTTCCTTATTTATCAGCCGATCTTATTCGCAACACGCCCGCAGGGTGGTTTTTATCACATGTATAAAAAATTATTGCTATAGAGCTATATTTGCAGGTACAATCATTTCTCTTCGATTTTTGGGGGCGGATGGAGGCGTGGCAAAAATCCAAAATAAACTTGATCTGCGGGCAGAATTAATACATATTGTCTCCAAATTTGGTAGCTCTAGCTCTTATAATAAGCTGAGTTCTAAGTGTTCATACGGACGGACAGACGCACATGGCTATCTCGACTCGGCTGTTCATGCTGATTTAGAATAGGAGATATCTCCATCTGCCTGTTACAAACATTTTCGGTTGTCAAAAAGCTATAATACCCTTCTACTCTAGCGGGTATAAAAAGATGCAAAATCATATCCTGGCTGTAATCGAAGGGCTTACGAACACTGACCTTCTTGAGATTTCATATAACATCACATGTTGTGGGCTCTTCCGACTCTTCCTTAAGACATATTTTTTGGTTATGCTTATCCCATTGTGCATGTTAGGCCATGCATGTCCCAATGTGCCAAGCTCTCAATCTAACGGATAGTTGAGCGAGGGACCTTTCGCTTATCTCGGTGCGGCAATAAAGAAGAGTAAGAAGTCTTTAATTTACAAGAACACCGGTAAGACTTCAATTGTCGCGAGCTGCCCAATAAAATGAATTTGTACATATACATAAATACATAAGAATAAAGTTTATTATAATATTAATTATATTTACGGAACCCCTCTTACAATGACTTCTTAATTAAACTAGAGGACAAAGCTGTACATGGTGGACCATGGGGGAGCCTCTAAACAAGCAAATATATAATTTATATATTTATTTAATTTACGTGTATTTAAGTACACAAAATTTCGTGCGGCTGCCTCGCAAGTTCGACACGCTGGTTCAACATATCAACTGAACTCGCATAACGGATCTCGAAGAAGCGAAAAGAAAGGCGAAAAATAGATACGATAACTGCATCACCGATTCCGCTAGACGTCCCCTCTCTATGGTCTTATTTATGACCTTGTTCTAGCCTTGGTGTGCGAAAGTGAAAAGTATGAGATTCACTGGACAGGATGTCTTCGACGTAAAAAGAGTAGGTGAATTTGCAGGCTGTCCGCTCCGGCAACTTCAAGCTGATTTTACAGAATTATAAAAAGAATTCACAAGCGCGGAAAACACGCGAACACTGCTCGCAAGCAAATATTATCAATTTGGATAGATGCGAGATTTCTGTTTATTAATTGAAGAACATGCTATCCGAATTTGATGAACGTTGCATGGAAACTTATTGTATTCCCGCCGAGGATTTCGAAAGGCTGGATCCAGATGTTCCCGCAGTTCATAAGGAAGTATCTGGCGGTGCAGACCCGGAGCTTCGAATTTGTTATGCCCCAAATGTCAGTTCCAAGTATGAAAAGGCTAATTTTCTTAAGGAGTCTTTGCCTCAGAATTGTCAAATGCAGTTAACGGTCGTGCACTACGCTGTAGCCCGGGGAATGATGGTTAAAAGATATAACAACACATGGTTCGTCTTCTCGCATCATATAAATATAATATATTCTCTTCCTAGACTGCAGAAGGCTTCGTCTGAGTCTATACGCTCAATGTTGAGCACGTTTGCTTGGCTGCGGGGAACGTTTGGGGTATGTCACCACTGGCTCACGTATTACATAGCTTCAAGGCTACACAAGGAAACTTAATCGCTTAGGCTCGCTGGTGTGTTTTAAGAAGATCTCACCAGATGGTCCTAAATCGATTCCTGCACTTGGAAAGACAACTTACTGAAGAGTATTTTACACTTCAGCAGATCGCGCCTGCAGTTGGCAGTGAAGTTGACTATGCTACATGGGAGTTCCACTCAGAGCAAGATAGCTTCGTGTCTTGCCGCACCATTCTGTTTTTAAGGAGGAGCTTCATACATTCAAACAGAGAATCGTGATGGCTCTGGGCATGTATTGGCTGCCAAAAAAAGATAGTCTCAGATACAAGGTCAACTTTGACTTGCCAGAAGGTTCTTCATATTACCTTACATGGTCAAATTATAATTATTACTGGAAAGGTAATTATGAAGGAAGTGACTTTGGTCAAGATTATGCTTCCGGACGGCACCCAAGCGGCACTGGATTGGAACGCGAGGTTCCTGAAATACTAGTTGCGTTCATCATACGCAGCTTCAGCGTACCTATAAGTGAAGCATGACGGCTCATGCTACTCATCCCTGAATATGGCCAAGACTAGCAATACCCCATTAAACTACTATTCCACATACGGAGCTTAGCGGATCGATGTTAGCTATTAAGCGTGTGAATCATACTGTTGTGGTTGTTTATTGGACAGACGCCACCATAGTTCTTCATTGGTTAAATGACAATGTAAGCAGATGAAAGACGTTTGTCGCTAAAAAAGTGACTTTCAACTCTAATCACTCCACCTCAGCACAGTGGAGGCATGTCAGCATTACAGAGAATCCAGCTAATTGTGCAACAAGAGTACTTATTCCGAAGGAACTAAAGACCTTCCAGCTATGGTGAAAAGGACCACCTTGGTTGACTCGCGATTAGGCACATTGGACACTTACCGAAGTTGTTCATCTTTGTCCAGAAGATCCTGCTTTGTTAAGAAAATCCGATAAGGTGCATGCTCACCATGCCGTTCCTGTTCCCGATTTTATTGAACGATTTACCACATACACACCAGCCGTTCGCGTTAATGCTAATATTTTGCGATTCTTGAAGAAAACCTTTATTACAAAGTCAAAAAAGTCAGGACTAATATCGATGCAGGAGTTTGACTGCGTGTTAAGGGGTGTGGTACGAATCGTACAGAGGCAATCGTTACCAGTTGATATAGACGCAGTAAAACGTTCAAAACCCTTGCCATCCCGGAGCAGGCTTGTAAGCTTATCGCCTGTCTTATCGGATGACATTTTAAGAGTAAGAGGACGATTACGCTACCTTAACTTGTCACATGAACGTCGACACCAGATCATCTTACCCAGCTCTCATTATTTCACGGATTTGGTTACTAGGCATTCACATACCCTAACTCTGCATGGAGGTGCTCAACTAACTTTGGCACAAACACGGCAGCAATTTTGGATGGTCACAGGAAGACGGGCTATTCGTCGGGTTCTGAGGAAGTTTGTATTGTTATCGAGCAAAGCCAACCGGTACGACGCAGCTCATAAGAGACTTGCCGCTACACAGAGTCAACCCACCAATTAGGCTATATATCGACTCTGGAGTAGACTATACCTATAGCTATAGAGCTGAAGACTACGCGTCTGCATGGGACGAGCTTCTAATATAATTTGCTATTATATTGAATTAAGTAAAGAAATAATGTTTTAAATATTTGCAAACATTAATGCGAACACATGGGGAAATATGAGGATAAAAATTCATTGCAAGTAATTTAACATAAGACTAAAGAGTAAGGGAATGATCTGGCAACGCCGAGTCAGATGGCCTAAGTAACAGTCGACGGACTGGCAACGACGTAGAAGCAAAAGAGGAAGAGGAGAGTTTTGGTGAACGACGCGAAGAGTTAAGAAGTGTGAGAGCAAGGCTGACGCTCAATCATTTTATAAACAACAATCATAAAAATTAACTAAGAGAAAGAGTAAAGACGTGAAAGAGCAAGGCTGATGCTCAATCAATTAATAAACGAATAACATATAAAAATATTAATTAAGACGATATTAAGACTAAGCTAAAGAATTAACTAATTTTAAGAAACATACATTGAAGTATAATGAAATAAAACCATTTAATTGAATACTAAAACAATCGTGTATTATACACAACAATTATTAATTGAACTTTAAACAAAAAGTTTATACCCAAGTCCCACATATTTGGGGACTCAACCTAAAGAAAAGTTGAACAGAATTGAGGGCTCAACGTAAAAAAGTTTAAAATTTCAAGCATAATTTCATCATTTTGCAATTGCGTTGCAACAACGACAAGAATAACGGATTAAAGAAAAACAGAAAAAGTATATACATTGTGGCGCCGCTCGCGAAATAAAAACAAGAAAGCAAGGCTACCTTCGGCTTGCCGAAGGTTTCATACCCTTGCAGTTATACAAAATATAAAATATATTTGGATTGCTGCTGGTTTCTGTGGTATTTATTGAACAATTATAACAGTACAGGAAGTCGAGATTTTTACCTGATCTAGGCTATGAATCAAACACCTGCTTCGAAAAAAAATAATTCTACCTTTTTAATGCTTTTGTATATACCTGGATTTCTTATATACTTAACACAAAATGTTATGAGGAAATGTCTTTGTGTTGTAAAGGATCTGTTGGTCATAAAATATAAATAAATTTGGAAAGTTCTCATTCAAAAATGCGTTTGAATAACAGCTACATGATTTTTTGTTTAACAGCTATATGTAATAGTACTCAGATTTCCATAAAATTGCAACATGAACCTTCATTAGGCCGATCATTGATCGTTATAAGTTATAAAAGTTCGATTTCGAACTTAGATTTGGATGTGGTAAGCCTGATAGCTATATCTTGAAATATAACGAAAATCGGCCGGAAAATAGGCTCCATGACAGCTATACGATATATCAGTCCGATCTGGCCCGTTCCGACTTATTTAAAGAGGGCAGAAATAAGAAGCTTGTGAGCAAAGTTTCATGAAGATAGCTCAATAACTGGGAGACTAATTTGCGTTGCAACAGACAGACAGTCCGTCTGTCTGTTGCAACGCAAATTAGTCTGATTGTTCCTATAACAGCTATAGAATATAAACGTCTGAGATATTTAAATGGAAAAACTAAGGGTGGGTTACTGTATAACATTAAAAAGTATTGATAATGTGCGGTATTTCCAAAAATAAAACAGGTTTGCATACAAAAACCCTGATTTCAGCCGATTGTTCCTATGGCAGCTATATGTTATAGTGGTCCGATTTTGATACAATTTTGACAGCACATTAAGAACGTAATAAGAATAGGATTTTTTTAGGACGGACGGACGGACAGACGGACATCCATTTTTCGACTCCTCTGGTGATGCTGATTCAGAATATATATACTTTATAGGGTCGGAGATGGGTCCTAAGGTGCGTTGCAAACTTCTGGCTAAAATTAATATACCCTCTGCAACCGAAAAATGTCGCGACTTACGACGTAATAAAACAAATGATGAAGAAAGAAAAAAAGGAGAATGTTGAACTTCTTCATAAATTTATATTTGAAGAAAATGGTGATAGACAACATCGAAATCGGTTACGCGAGTTTAATAGGTTTGAATTTGACGAATTAAATGGAAAATGTATTTAAAAAAATGTATTACATAAACCATAATTTAGCTGATGCAGATATATGACATTTGTTAAACATTCCACATAATAAAAGTTACGTTGCCTTTTTTGCCATTTGAAAAAAGGAAATATGCTGAGGGACGCTGATTTCAATGCCAACAATGATGAAGATGAAAACGAAGACGATGATAGTGAAGACGAACAACGCGAAAACTACGAGCCCCCCAAAGTTTGGTGGACTGTTATAATCAATGCAAAACGGCAGAATTGGAACAACCGAATGTTAGAACGACTGAACTCTACAGTGATGGCACACAGTAGTGATGCCGGTATATGAAATAGTTTAGCGATTCCGAGGTTCGCTTTAAACTTTCGTGATATTAAAGACTCTATTCGTAAATTCAGTGGTGACAATAATTTTTCAATTGAAGTATGGTTAGACGACTTTGAAGATATGCTCAAGTAATGCAATTGGACGATTTACAAAAATATATTTTTGCCAAACGATCGTTTGAAGGTTCGAATGTTTTTAGCTAGTGAACGCGGTATATCAAGCTGGTACAATTTAGGAAACGCCTTGTTAAATGAATTTAATACAACAACAAAAAGCAGTGCGCAATTACATAAACAAATGAGTGATCGTAAAATAAAGAAAGGTGAAAGCTTGCAAGAATATTTTTTGATAGTGGTCTGGTCAAACAGTAAATGCCTGTACCATAGTTTTCGTTATTTTAAATAAAATATATGAAATAAATAATAATTTCAAATGAGATCGGTTGTGTCGCGGATTAACGAAATTCTGTTGATATAAGCATTGTTGATCTGCGTGTGCTAAAATAGCACACTTGTTTTTCGGACTCTGTCTCGCGCAGGGTCGTCAATTAGACTACAACACCAAAATATAACTGTATTGTTAGATAAGACTGCATTGCTAACTACGGCGATAACATTTACAAGTGCTACTTGCAATACTGCATCTACAACAACTGCAATCACTAGGCCGAGCTCTAGCGAAAGAGCTGCTACTAGATAGTCTGATGTGCAAAAACTTCTGACGAAAGAAAGGAAGAGGAAGAAAAATGTATCACCCAACTTTAGCTCTAAAAAAGCTGTCAAAGACGGACGTCACTAGCCTAGATAATTTAATAGTTAAAGTCAATTAAGGGGAAACAGTAAGAATATTTCCCAAAGACGCTGATACTTATAGAGCCATTGTTAATCTTTTGGATAGTTCGGGAATTTAATTCCATATGTACCAAATGAAGGAAGAGAAGCCTCACAGAATAGTAGATAAGGGCCTCCGCCTAACCAACGAAATTATTGCCAACTTTAAAATATAAAAATAAAGTATTTAAAATATATAAAAAATTAATATATTCTTCATTAATATAAATCCATGTGCAAAAATTAATGACATCGTATATGTTATTAACACACTATGCCGACAGAACGTGCGGATAGAAAGAATGCGTAAATCATCGGAAATTGCTCAATGCATACATTGTCAGGTTTTCAGCCACACAGCTAAATACTGTCATCGCTATTCCAATTGTGCTCGCTGTGGCGAAAATCACCTAACCAAGTTATGCGTGCTTCCCAATGATCAACAGCCTATCTGTATACACTGTGGAGGAAATCACACGTCAAGTTACAAAGTTCCAGTGATACCAGGAGTATCTTCGACGATCAATGGGCAATATAAAGAAGCAGCAACCTAAGCAAGCCAGGTTAGATAAAAGTGCAACAAACCTGCAACAACCCCAGCAAAAACAGCAGCATGCATCTAATCAGCATGCAATAGCTAGCACTCCCAAACCCATACTGGGAGCTTGTCCTACGCAGATATTGCAAGAAATGGCAATACAACAGCCCATCCTCGTTTACATAATGTACAATTAAAGGAAATTAATATTAAACAGCAACACCCGCTCGACGTTCAGTCGATATTGGCACAGCAGCAGGAACAATTTATGAATTGGCAGCAACAGCTTCAACAGCAGCAATTCCTATCGTGGCTAGAGCAGCAGCAATAGGAGCAACAACAAAAAAACAAGCTGAATAGTCAACGACTTGAACAGCTGGAAAAAATGGTTTTTGAAATGGCCAATATGTTGAAGCAACGGACTGGGGATACATCTCCAACTCCTTAAATACGATTTACCATTGCAATGAACCCTCTGAAGATTCTTATCTGGAATGTAAATGGTATTTCAGATAAAGCCAGAGAAGTTGAGCTCTTCGCAGACAACAACTTCGTTGACATTCTTCTTCTATACGAGATCAGACTCAACAGAGGGAAGTTAAGATACATGGGTATAGCTTTTATCCCGCATACAAACCTGCAAGCCATAATCACGGAATGGCAGGAACAGCAGTACTGGTGAGGAGCTCTCTTCGTCATTTCCCGCAAAGAGTTATTGAAACGATAACTATTCAGATATCTTCAGTTAAGGTCTACACCGGGCTGGGAGATATGGAATTTAGCGTGATATACTGTCCACCAACAAATAGAATTCAAAAAAGGCACTTCAATGACATACTTATCTCTTGTGGCCGAAGGTATTTAGTTGGTGGGGACTGAAACACCCGACATTGGCTGTGGGGTGATACGTACAATTCACCCAGGAGTCGAGAACTAGTAGAAGCCATTTCCGCCAGAGGTGCTTATATCCTTGCAACAGGTTCATCAACTAGATACCCACATGTGCCCAGTCACAGACCTACCTGCATTGATTTTGCTGTGTACCATGGGATAAACTTAGACAGAACAAGTGTTTGCGAAAACTGAGATCTAGACTCCGATCATGTAGCCCTTGTTGTACTCTACAAACAGATGGTGCCTATGTTAGGCCATGCTCTCGGTTAATAAACAGCCGAACTGATCTTTTGGTTTTCAGACAACATCAGGAAAACTCTTTTCAATAAAATGCGGTTCTGAGCTCTAAGGAAGACATCGAAAACGCAGTAGACATCCTAACGTAAAATATACATAGAGCTGCTTCTGCTTCTACGCCGTTTGAGCCTGAGACATGCCCCAGAAGTTATGGTATTGTACTAACAGAGAACTAATCAGAACTAAAAAACGTCTTCGAAGAAGAGCAATTCGATCTCAGGATCCATGGGACAGAGTGTTCTGGAACCGAGCAGCAAACTCAACAACTCAACAACTCAATATCATCTTAAGGGAATTCAGAAATGATTTCTTTGAGCAAAAATTATATTCCATGGACTACACCGTTGATGAAACTATTCGCTGTGGAAGTGCACAAAAGCGCTTAAATGACAACCACTTCGATGGGTACCCGTACGTTGTCCAGGTGGGGAAACTGCAAAAACAGATGTGGAACAGGTTAATGCATTGGGCTACCACCAAGAGGATCGGCTTACTCCTTTTGACTTTGTCACGACTCACCAGTACCTACAAGTGCCATTGCAGATGTCTTGGCCTATTAAGCCAATAAGGATAGAAGAAATATCTGAAATAATCAAATTACTGCCGAAACATAAAACTCCAGGAATTGACAGGATTTGCCATGCTACGCTAAAGGTTTTACCTATAAAAGCGATAATCTATATAGCACTAATCTTCAATGCTATTTTAAGGGTCCAAGTGTTTCCAAGACAGTGGAAACTGGCTGTTATTTTGATGATCCACAAGCCTGGGAAACCAGAAGTTGATCTTGAGTCGTATCGGCCTATGAGCCTCTTACCATTCCTTTCTAAATTATGGGAGAGACTTATTGCCAATCGGATCAACGACATTATAAGATAAGGAATATCTTGCCGGATCATCAATTTGGATTTTGAAAGGGACACGGCACTATAGAACAGGTCCACAGACTGGTGAAACACAGCTTTTGACTTCGAGTAGTCCAACGCTGTCTTTATAGATATGCAACAAGCCTACGAAAAAGTGTGGCATATTGGATTGTTATAAGACTCTTCTACCTGCGCCCTACTTCTGCATTTTAAAGTCATATCTGGAAGGACGAGAATTTAAAATCACGGTGAGAAATAACTACTCCTCTATATATCCAATGAGTCCCACAGGGCAGTGTTCTCGGACCGCTACTATACTCCTTGTACACTGCTGATATCCCTTGTCCGAGTTTCGAACACATGGAAGCTCCGAACAAGGCTCTTATGGCAACCTATGCAGATGACATCGCAGTTGTATATAACTCTAGGGGCAGCAGAGAGGCAGCTAACGGACTACAAGAATATATTAATGCTCTGTCAGCCTGGTGTAAAAGGTGGAACCTAAAAATAAACCCACTAAAAACAACAAATCCATGCTTCACACTGAAAACGCTCATCCCGAACACCCCCCCAATCCGGCTAAAAGGAGTTACCCTAAATCAGCCGCGACAAGCAACTTATCTAGGTATTACCCTGGATAAACGTCTCACCTCAGATCACAACAGCTGAGATGGCTCATGAATAGAAGGAGCACTCTTTCGCTGAGGTGCAAAAGAGCTGTGTATGCGCACTGTATCGTACCGATGTGGTTATACGGGATCCAGATTTGGGGAATCGCAGCCAAATCTAATTATAAACGTATCCAGGTGATGCAAAATCGCGCACTACGACAAATAACCAACTGTCCCTGGTATGTACGTAACTCCACACTCCATAAAGACCTCAATCTTCATGCAGTTGAGGCACAAATTGGCACAAATGCTTATAAAATATCAGTTTAACTGCCGTAACGATAATAATAAAATTAAGATGAATGAAAAAGAAAATAAAAAAGATCATGAAGTAAAATGTTTGAACTGTGGTGAGAAAGGTCACACATCGAATAGCTGCGCCGAT
Organism: Zaprionus inermis; assembly: GCA_018151445.1. Taxonomy (NCBI): domain Eukaryota; kingdom Metazoa; phylum Arthropoda; class Insecta; order Diptera; family Drosophilidae; genus Zaprionus; species Zaprionus inermis. The sequence continues at coordinate 12,887 of JAECXD010001279.1, read as the reverse complement.
AAACTTAAAGGAAAAAAGTTTTTCAAGTGCAACAATTTCGGGCATATTGTCAAAGCTCAAAATACAATTCAAACGTTGCAAATATGCGTAAGATAGCTGATGATTCAATGATGTTCTATTGTTCAATTTGAACAATCTTTTATAATAGATAACAAAAAGTTTACTAGTATTTTGTTAGTAGTAAGCACAGAGCTTCTAAACATTGATATAATTGTCGGTGAACAGAACCAGCCGAAATTAAAAATTACGCGTAGTGGAATAACGATTAACAAGATTAAAAACGAAATAGAAGAAGAAAGCTTTTTAATGAAAATTGACAATAGTGAAGAAATTGAACTAAATATCGACGAAAGGGCAAGTCCACAAAATCAAAGTAAAATCGTAAATCTAATAAACAATTATAAACTGATTAAAACTAAAACAACACAAATTCAAATGCGCATAACATTAAACAAAGACAAGCCGATTTTTTCGCGACCTCATCGATTGCCCTACTAAGAAAGATGCATTGTGGACAACCAGATTGAAGAATGGCTCACGACATTATTCAGACATCGGAATCAGAATACAGTAGTCCGTAGTATTGGTGAAAAAACGCGATGTATCACCAAGGCTCTGCGTAGATTACATTCGCATTCCCTTGCCGCTTATCGAAGATCAGTTGGATCGACTACAAGATGCTTAGGTTTTCAGCACAATCGATCTCAAAAATGGATTTTTTCATGTTGACGTAGAAAAGAACAGTCGAAAGTTTACTTCATTTGAAACTCACAACGGTCAGTTTGAGTTCAAGAGAGTTCCGTTAGGCTTATCCAACTCTCTGAGTGTATTCCAACGACATGTTAATGCAGTGTTTAGAGATCTGACAAGTCAAGGTATAGCTTTACCTTATATTGATGATGTCATTATACCAGCGAAAGACGAAGACGAAGCGATCAAAGACCTGGAAGTAGTTATTCAAAGATGTGCAGAATATGGTCTGATGCTAAACATAAAAAATAGTCATTTCTTGAAAACTACTTGAAAACTGTTTTAAAGATTTACTACTAACAACACGAGACAGAGCTGCACACGGATGCTTCGATGGAAATGGATATGGAGCGGTCCATTTACAAAAATCACCTGACGATGACCTGATGCACCCTGTATATTATATGAGCAAGAAAACACCCGAAGCTGATAAAAAGCTGTCTCGTTATAATTTGGAGATTTATGCAGTTATAGAAGCACTAAACAGATTTCGTGTATATCTTCTAGGTATCCGTTTCAAGCTTATAACAGATTGTAACGCCTTTGCTAAAACGTAGGATAAAACAAGAAAGCAAGGCTACCTTCGGCTTGCCGAAGGTTTCATACCCTTGCAGTTATACAAAATATAAAATATATTTGGATTGCTGCTGGTTTCTGTGGTATTTATTGAACAATTATAACAGTACAGGAAGTCAAGATTTTTACATGATTAAGGCTATGAATCAAACACCTGCTTCGAAAAAAAATAATTCTACCTATTAATGCTTTTGTACATAACTGGATTTCTTATATACTTAACACAAAATGTTATGAGGAAATGTCTTTGTGTTGTAAAGGATCTGTTGGTCATAAAATATAAATAAATTTGGAAAGTTCTCATTCAAAAATGCGTTTGAATAACAGCTACATGATTTTTTGTAATAGTACTCAGATTTCCATAAAATTGCAACATGAACCTTCATGAGGCCGATCGTTGATCTTTATAAGTTATAAAAGTTCGATTTCGAACTTTATTATTAGGGACACACTTAGATTTGGATGTGGTAAGCCTGATAGCTATATCTTGAAATATAACGAAAATCGGCCGATAGGCTCCATGACAGCTATACGATATATCAGTCCGATCTGGCCCGTTCCGACTTATTTAAAGAGGGCAGAAAAAAAGAAGCTTGTGTGCCAAGTTTCATGAAGATAGCTCATTATCTGGGGGGACTAATTTGCGTTGCAACAGACAAACGGACTGACTGATTGTTCCTATAACAGCTATAGAATATAAACGTCTGAGATATTTAAATGGAAAAACTAAGGGCGGGTTACTGTATAACATTAAAAAGTATTGATAATGTTCGGTATTTCCAAAAAACAAAACGGGTTTGCATACAAAAACCCTGATTTCAGCCGATTGTTCCTATGGCAGCTATATGTTATAATGGTTCGATTTTGATACAATTTTGACAGAACATTAAGAACGTAATAAGAATAGGATTTGCCAAATCTTGTTGCAATATCTTGAAAAACAACAAAAATCGGCCGATAGCTTCTATAACAGCTATACGATATATCGGTCCGATCTGGCTCGTTCCGACTTATTTACAGCCTACAGCAATAATAAGCTTGTGTGCCAAGTTTCATGAAGATAGCTCAATAACTGGGGGACTAATTTGAGTTGCAACAGACAGACGGACTGACTGATTGTTCCTATAACAGCTATAGAATATAAACGTCTGAGATATTTAAATGGAAAAACTAAGGGCGGGTTACTGTATAACATTAAAAAGTATTGATAATGTGCGGTATTTCCAAAAACAAAACAGGTTTGCATACAAAAACCCTGATTTCAGCCGATTGTTCCTATGGCAGCTATATGTTATAATGGTTCGATTTTGATACAATTTTGACAGCACATTAAGAACGTAATAAGAATAGGATTTGCCAAATCTTGTTGCAATATCTTGAAAAACAACAAAAATCGGCCGATAGCTTCTATGACAGCTATACGATATATCGGTCCGATCTGGCTCGTTCCGACTTATTTACAGCCTACAGCAATAAGAAGCTTGTGTGCCAAGTTTCATGAAGATAGCTCAAAAACTGAGAGACTAGTTTGCGTTGCAACAGACGGACGGACGGACGGACGGACGGACGGACGGACGGACATCCATTTTTCGACTCCTCTGGTGATGCTGATTCAGAATATATATACTTTAAAGGGTCGGAGATGTCTCCTAAGGTGCGTTGCAAACTTCTGGCTAAAATTAATATACCCTCTGCAAGGGTATAAAGAATCTCTTATCCAGATGGCCTAAGTAACAGTCGACGGACTGGCAACGACGTAGAAGCAGAAGAGAAAGAGAAGAGTTTTGGTGAACGACGCGAAGAGTTAAGAGAGCAAGGCTGGCAATCAATCATTTTATTAACAACAATCATAAAGTTAAACTAAGAGAAATAGTTCTCGTTGACGACGAAAAGAGTAAACACGTGAAAGAGCAAGGCTGACGCTCAATCAATTAATAAACGAATAACATATTTAAATATGAATTAAGACGATATTAAGACTATACTAAAGTATTAACTAATTTTAAGAAACATACTTTGAAGTATAATGAAATAAAACCATTTAATTTAATATTAAAACAATCGTGTATTATACACAACAACTGTGACTTGAACTTTAAGCAAACAGTTTATACCAAAGTCCCACAATAGTTCATTTAGTTATTGTTTAGCTTTTATAATTAAGAAATACATAAGGTGCTAATGATACGATTTGCAAACTCATGATGGAAAGCATGAAAATGAAATCAGTTAATAACAGGCACAGCGTTATCCGTTTGCAATACAGTGTTTATGCTACAATCAGCAGATGATTTTGCCTTTATAAAAGTGTAATGTTTATGTTAGTCTTTTTTGTTGCCACTTCTCAACGTTAACCTGGCCCAAAATGTAAGCCGCGTACTCTAATCCTTGCGTAGCTTGCGTTTGCACTTGCTCACTTGCTTTCTATAAAGGCAACATTGCCATTTTTATTTTTCTAGCAACGAAGGCGTTGCATTTGGAATTTTGGAATTTTTAACCCCCCTCAATCGCCAAATTTGGTGGGCTATGGGAGACTAATGTCAAATCTGGTAAGCACCATCTGACGCGTGTTATCGTTGATCGCCGTCTCACATATGAAGAGTTATCGACAGTACTTGTCAGCATTAATTCCCGACCCCTTTGTCCGCTCACAGCTGATGTTGACGACTAAAAAGCGTTGACTCCAGAGTACTTCGTGATCGGAGATGCAATGTCCGCAGGAATACCGTCCGCAAGCACAGTCTGTTCACGCTGCTCATTTGTCATATTTTGACGGAGATTTGCCAACCGCCGCGCTGCTCTACTTCAGGGTGCAAGATTTGAACACCGTGGTACCGGCATTATTTCACTAAGACAACAACGTTAAAAAATGTCTGAAAAAAAGGCAAATTCATAAAAAACAACGCACGATGCAGTTTGAATGGACGAAAACAACGAATGATACAACCAAAAATGCGTAATCGATTTACGGCTAACCTCAATATAACACAGATATAACACGAATCCACAAAAGGCAAAACAATAATAAATTTCCTTTTTAGATTTTCACCAAGACAACTCGTTTCATTTTAAAAGCGCAAAAAAATATTGTTTCAGAAAAAAATGTTCGGCAGTCAAATTAAGCGAATATCGATTTCGGCCATCAGAGCCTACTGTAGTGTTTGTTTGTTTTTACATTTTTAGCGTAAAACGATATTTTCTATTTTCTTGGTTTTCCAAAAATTTTTCGGAATTTTCACATAGCCTATTCGAAGCTCCCAGAAAATACGAACTCAATAGAAAACAAATCGGAAAGGCTACAGTCGAGCATATTCGAACATATATACAGTCGAGCATACAAGTAAATTACTTTGCTGGTAGCAAGGTAAAAAATAAAAGAATTGGAGTTCAGTTAAGAACGACTTTATTTGTCTAAATCCAATTTGCAACTAAATTACCCCAAGCTGTCCCTAACAAGCTGTGAGTCTTTGGCTCTGAGCTGCGCTGCCCTTGGTGGCAGAGGACCGGCGTCGGCTCCGTAGCTTCCAATAGGCCACGACATCGGCGGATGTTTTGTTGGTCGAATCGGTGCAGTCTTCTTGGAATCACTTGCATTGGTGGGAGCGGAAGTTGTTGCCAAACAGATTCTTCGAATTCTACTTGGCAGCTCGGCGTGTGCAGGAAACAGCTCGGAGTGTGCAGGAAATTATGCAGACGCTGAGCTTGCAGATTGAAGATTGCTTATTAGGTTCGTTGTTCTGGATTTTAACATTTTTGTTGTTAACTCTTCCCCCTTCAATTTATGCTTGTCCTCAAGCTGTCTCTAGAAGTATGGAATGTTGTTGAACTGAGGTAGCTGGTGCTGTGCCTCAGTCGAAGATTGCTCGCAGGTTGTAGGTGCGAGAATCGCGGTGACTTTCGCTTCCATTCCAGGCGTGGGACCTAGTTGCATTGTTATGCTCTTCTGTCGTTGGCTATAGATGTGCAAACCCAGGATAAGAACCAGAATAATCCCAAAGAGCGTTAGTAAAGTAATGCTGTTGACCGTTGAATGGGTTCTTATGTGCATCAGCTGTCCAGTGTTGTTTATGTGCAATGCTTCCAATGCTTCAAGAGATAGAACCTTAAGTCTTTCTTTTTCTTCGGCCGTAAACTGCACAAGAGGTGCTCCAGGGGTCGAGACTGTAGGTTCCAAGTTGCTGAACTGCTGGTTGTCGATAATCATCGAGTCATTTGACAGTTGAACCAGATAGGTGCCCTCTAGGTGAAGTTCTGTGTTGTTCCAGGTTACGTTTCCATCGTAGTCGTTTAGTAGGATGATTCCATCGTCGACTTTTTCTATTTTGGGTACATGGTCGCCATTGCTAAAACTACACAACGCTTTCTGTCCCTGAACTAGCTTAGGTATAGATTTTGAATTACTTATATTAACAATTTTTTTCTTATCACATATTTTTATATATTCTAAAGTTTTACAAGTTTGGGGAATGCCATAGGTAAGGTTTTTGAAAACAAACATTTCTTGAAAGTTTAAGTGTATAATTGAATTGTTTTTACAATGGGTTTTTTAATAAGGTCTTGGTATTGTATTTCGTCTAAGTTTGGAACTTTTACAATATACAGAAGTGTTGTTTTATTATGTAGAATTGACACATCGGAAAACTCCATTATTTCTTCCATTGATAGGGTTGGCATATTATTTCTTTTAAAAATTTTGTCGATTTCAATTAGCTCATCTTCATTTAATACAGTTGTGTTAACTAAATTTAATCGTGCCCATTGAATGGCATATTTAATGTTAATTATTTCTTCTTTTAAAAGGCGAATCTGATTGTGCAAACTAATAGCCATCTCGATACTTACTGAACTGCTTTTTTGATTAGAATTGCTGAGAGCATTGGATACTGAAGTTAGTTTATTTATTCTTTCTTCTAACTGCTTGTTAACAATGACCTGTTGGTTATTGTTGTCAATAAGTTTATCTAAATTCTGCTCTATCATAACTAGGTCATCATGATCTGGACTACCCGCTATGTACTTCCATCCCGACCCTAGCCAATTTAAGGACCTAGTTTTTCGTGTTTTGGGAAAGGCTGTGATTGTTCGGAATGTGTGAATAGTTGTGTTTATCTCATGGTGAAGAGTAGCGTATAATGGACTGCGTTTAAGGCTGTGTTCCGTATGTTCATGTAAAATGTCTAAAGCGGTTTGGATTTGGTCGAGGTTAATGCAGTGTATTAGTTTGGTCGTTGAAGTTTGTAGCTTTCCGATCCCCTTGTTCATTGTCAGTATCTGTGCGTTCGTATAGTTCGTAAGGTTCATCGTTCCACTCACATCGTTCGTAATCCATAGTAATATCCTGAAAAATTTTAGGTTTTGATATGGCTTTTATGTATTGTTTTTCCCGATTCTGTTGTTACTGTGGTGTGCTTGTTTTCCTTAACTATTTCCTTCATATATCTTGGCGAAAGTTTTGAACCTAATCTAGTGTTTATTCTTACGAATATTTCTTCTCCTGGCTGATAGTTAAGTATTTCCTTTTTGTTCTTATTGTGGTTTGTTTGGTCCATTTTCTGCTTATTTTTAAGTCTTTCAATATTGTCTTGTCTGGCTGTCTCGTATTGGTCCGGGTCTGTTATTACTCTCCTGCCGAAGAATACCTCTAATGGTCGTTTCTTTGTAACCGAATGAAAACTGTAATTGTACTCGTAAACTGCCCTTTCTAAAAGTTCTTTAAAATTTCTCTCAGTGCCCTCTTTCTTGAGGCATCTCATTATCTCTGAGAGTGTTGAATGGAAGCGGTGTACCTGACCGTTAACTATACTTTTGTATGGCGGAGCAGTATAGACTTCTATCTGTACCTGCTCCAGCATGAACTTAATTGATTGGGAATTGAATGCTTTTTCGTTGTCCATAACGATATGTTTTGGGACTCCGAAATAAAATATAATGTCACGCAAAGGGGTTCTGGTATCTTCTATCGCTTTTGAATTTATAATTCGTGCTTGCGCTAATTTAGAAAACTTATCTATTGCAGTGAGTACTAAGGGTCGTTCCGTAGAATAAATGTCAATGTGCAATATGTGACCGGGGTATTCTGGAATAGGAGTTTCTTGAATTTCCGGATTTGGGGGGTGTCTGTCATATTTAGCTTCTTTGCAAACTTTGAATTGCTTAACTAAATATATAATTTTTTGCTTCATTCTTGGAAAATATAATAGGTTTCTGCTAGTTGCTTTTGATTTTCTAGAGCGTTCGATGTGCTCTCCTATGTATTTGAAGAATTCTTTCTACCTGTGCGGTTTCGTCTGTCAAGTCTTCTACCCTGGATTGGGTGAATCGAGTTTTGTTTCCTTTAAAGTGACTTCGGTAGGTTGTCTGTATTTTTCCCATTATGTCTTCAGTCGTGTGAATGCCGTTAATTACGGAAGTGTTGTGGTGTTTTTTTAAGTCTGTTATTATATCATCCGTAGAGTATTCATGTCGGTATATTTCATGTCTATGGAAAGTAGGAAATGGGATGGTGAACTTGTAATTGTATTTATCTGATTTATAAAAGAATATTTGATTTTTAAAAACATTTATTAGGGCTTCGACGCTAGGGATTAGGTCATGGCTAGAACTTTCAGCGCTATGTTGTGTAGAGGCAACAGAGTTAATTTGCTCTAAAGGTATTCTTGAGAACGCATCTGCAACAACATTTTCCTTTCCCGGTTTAATGGAACTCCTTGTTGAAATCTGGGTAACGGAGAATTATTTCTTTTGACACTAAGTTACTTTTAAGCTTCTTAAAAGATTCTAGAGCTTCATTGTCTAGTGAAATTATCTTTTTGGATGACATTCTTTTGGACACGTGTCCATCTTCCCCTCTTAAAAGTGAAGTTAGGGGTTTAGCCAATTTAGCATAATTTTGTATAAATCTTCTATAGTAGCCGGAAAGCCCTAGGAAGGATTTTAGATCCCTCAAAGTTTTAGGGCAGGGATAATTCGCTATCGCTGCCACTTTCCTCGGATTTGTTTCTATTCCCCTATCGGAGACAACAAATCCAAGGAATTCGACTTTGTTTTTCATGAACTCATATTTGTCTAGCTGACATTTCATGTTAGCGTTCTGTAAAGTTTGAAAAATTTTAGCCAAGTTCTCAATATGCGTATCATCATCTTTGCTAAATATGATGATATCGTCTATGTAAATAAAACATATTTTTCCAATATGTTCTCGAAGTATGTCATCTAATGCACGTTGGAGGGTGAGGGTGCATTCTTAAGACCAAATGGGAGTCGTGTAAACTCATATTTTCTGTTGTTTACGGATAAGGCGGTCTTTTCTATGTCACTATTTTTTAACGAGATTTGATGGAAACCACTTTTTAGATCTAAAACAGAAAATACTTTATTGTCTCCTAATTGGGTAAGTACCTCATTTATTTCGGGAATAGGGTATTTATCTGCAATGGTTATTTTATTGAGTTTGCGATAATCAATAACCATGCGATATTTTTTTCCGCCTGAAGCGTCTGCCTTTTTGGTACAATCCACACTGGTGAATTGTATGGGGACCTAGAAGGTCGAATTATACCATCTTCTAACAGTTCTTTAATCTGTTTGTTTACTTCATCTTTCAGTGTCATTGGATACTGATAGAATTTCGAGTAAACAGGATTGTCAGACGAGGTTCGGATCGTTGCCTTTACATTTGTTGTGTAGGTCAGTTTCTGGTTTGGGTCTGCGAACAAGTCTGGAAACGACTCGGACAAGTGGGATGTTCTCGGAATAATTGTGTTGACTGCTTCGAATGTTTTTTCTTTTATGGGGATTGAGACACCGTTCTTTAATATCATAATATTTTTGCTGATTTTTATTACTGCCCCTAATTCTTTTAAACTATCATTGCCCAAAATAGCATCGAAAGATTTCAATGTGGGTAACAGGAAAAACTTAACTTCAACATCCTGAATATTAAAAAGGTTCGCTACCTTATGGTGCGTAATTACTGTGCTACCGCCTACTGAGACAGCATTGAAAGGTGATTTATTTTGTATAGGGTTATTGACGAATTTAGGTTGGATATAATTTCGGTTTGAACCGGTGTCTATAAGTATTCTAATTCCCATCTGGTATTGGACCTGGTGGTATTGGACCGTTTGATGGAATTCTTCCACAGATTGGTTAGCACTCTGTATAAGCATTGTCATTTGATATTCTAATGTGTTAATATCGCGCTTGTCAGCATAATGCAGAGTCAGACATTTCGAAATCGCCAACCAGTTCAATAGGGTATTGTAAGATTCTAGTGCCATGTCGGCGGGTCCTACAATCTTATTACGTATGGTATGTAAAATACCATAGTATTTTGGAGTACCCTGGAAAGCACTGTACGCTTCTAAAATACGGTCTATTCCTTTCTTCCATGAGCTAAATTCCGACGGATCACCTGAAAAGTCTCGGATAGTTTTTACTATATCCGGCACTCTGTCTAAATCACCTAAGTTCCCTGCATGCTCTGGGGCAATTACCTGGTCTGTTACGTTCGCGAATTCTTCCGAAGAATTGTGGCGTCTCAATAGACTTGGTAATTGTTGAGCTAAAATTTCGCTAATTGTAGTTGCTAATGCAGCTCTGTCTACATTTTCAACCATGTTTCTATTGAGTTCTTGTTCTTCTTGTCGTCTGACGCGTTGTCTAGCCGCTTCAACACTGAGTATCGAGGGTCTTATCAGGTTGTTCACATTAGCCATTAAACACTAAGTGAAACCGAGCTAAGAATGGTCGAGTTTAAAATAGATCAAGGGAGCAAATGATGGAGCTTATTTCTAATTATGTTTGAATTGAGTTAGTAAGACCTTGTATTTTCTTAAAAATAATATGTTTTTGTGTCTTTTATAAATTTTATAACCAGTGGCTGGTTTTTTCCTTGTACTTTAGAGGGTCCCTTGGGAATCGTAAAGTTGGAATTAGTTATATCACTTTTGTGATCTTTTTGTTTGCTTTATCGTTTTACGGTATTTGATTCGATATTACTTAAGTCTATAGGTTTTTCGATATGTTTGTTAGTTTTGTTTCTTAAATTTTGGTTGGTTAAGCTTACAGTACTATGGGTATTCTTATTGATGTGGCTCCTCCCTCCGACGATCCGAATTTCATCCTTTTTGTCCAACGAAGACTTCTTGGGATCTAGCGATGCGTACAGGGTTGAGGTGTGGTCTGTGGCCCTGCCTTCAGTCCTTGGAGTCCACCGATGGGCAAATGAACAAGTTAAGTTCAATTTGCCAGAGTGGATTTGAACGAACGAAAGATGTTTATTTTTCGTGAGTTGCGCGTTCTTGTCACTCGCGTTTTGACTGGTTGCCGCAAATGTTATTGCTAGCCGCGAACTTTCAAAGCGTTTTGTTGTATCGTACGCGTACCGGTCCCTGCTCGGGCGCCAGTTAATTACTTTGCTGGTAGCAAAGTAAAAAATAAAAGAATTGGTGTTCAGTTAAGAACGACTTTATTTGTCTAAATCCAATTTGTAACTAAATTACCCTAAGCTGTCCCTAACAAGCTGTGAGTCTTTGGCTGTGAGCTGCGCTGCCCTTGGTGGCAGAGGATCGGCGTCTGCTCCGTAGCTTCCAATAGGCCACCACATCGGCTGATGTTTTGTTGGTCGAATCAGTGCAGTCTTCTTGGAATCATTTGCATTGGTGGGAGCGGAAGTTGTTGCCAAACAGATTCTTCGAATTCTACTTGGCAGCTCGGCGTGTGCAGGAAACAGCTCGGAGTGTGCAGGAAATTATGCAGACGCTGAGCTTGCAGATTGAAGCTTGCTTATTGGGTTCGTTGTTCTGGATTTTAACATTTTTGTTGTTAACTTGCATAATTTATAACTGCAAAGTAATAAAAGTAAAGGGCAACATCCAATAAGAATCGAGTGAAACTTGCATAGGCAAAACAAATTAGAGACGGAAAGAAATAAAAATCAAGAACGCATTGTTCACATTTGGCACGTGTTTTTGAAGAATTGTAGCGGGTATATCAAAGTCGAGTCAGCTCGACTGTAGCTTTTCCGACTTGTTATAACTACTCTCGGTAACTGGAAAATCGAGTCGTCTGTCTTTCCGTCCGAATGATAACCTAGATCTCAAGTATTATAAGAGCTAGAGCTACCAAATTTTGGTGACGGCGGGCGTTTTTCAATAAGATCGGCCGATAAATATGAAAAATATTCCAGAAATAGTTGTAAATGGTCACAATGTGTTTTTGTTTGTTTTTTCTAATGTAAGTTCCTCAAAAAAAAAAAAATTCAATTTTATTTTGTTTATACAGTTTACAGTGTGTTGCAAAGTACAAAATAAGTTTTTAGTATATTTAAGGCCACCTAGAATTGAAATATATATTAAGCAGCACTACACAAGATAATCGACAAATCTGATTAGATGTGTGAAGATGTTTTGTATGCATGTATGATATGTACGAGGTGTGCTCAAACAATATCGCGAATTCTGTATTTTTTCGAAAATTATTTATTTATTCATGAATATCTATTTTGTCCCCTTCAAAGTAATCCCCATGAAATATTATGCACTTGTGCCAACGGTTTTTCCAATCTTCGAAGCATATTTAAAAATCATATTTTTTATCCTGTTCAGCTAATCTTTCGATGCCGTCTTTATTTCGTCTATCGTAGCGTAACGTAGTCCTTTCATGGGCCTCTTCAGTTTAGGGAACAAGAAAAAGTCACGGGGCGCCAGATCTGAGGAATACAGTGGCTGCGGCATCATTAGTGTTGTTTTGTGGCCAAAAGGTCGCGAACAAGCAACGATGTGTGAGCAGGGGCGTAATTTTTGTTCTTCCATAAATCCGGGCCTTTCTGGGGGATTGCTTTTCGTAAATTGCGCATAACTTGCAGGTAATAATCCTTATTGACCGTTCTACCCTGTGGCAATAACTCATGATGCACCACGACCCTGCAATCGGAGAAAGCTGTCAGCAATTTTTTCACATTCGACCGAACTTGGCGCACTTTTTTTGGTCTTGGTTCGTGCGGCAGCTTCCATTGAGATGATTGAGATTTCCACGTCATGACCATAAGCCTACGATTTGTGTCCAGTTATGACTCTCTGAAGCAAATTTGGGTCGTCGCGGACAGAGTCCAACATCTCTTTAGCAATGTTCATGCGATGCTGTTTTTGGTCGCAATTGAGCAATTTTGGTACGAATTTTGCGGGGACCCGTGTCATGCCCAATTCATTGATAAAAATCGAATGGCCCGAGCCAATCGATATGTTAAGGTCCTCAGCAACTCTAGCGGTTATTTGACGATTGGCCAATATCATTTTCTCCACTTCATTAATTTTTCGTCTGTTGCTCGTCGTTTACATCTTCTCGGTCTACTGAGAGCATTTTGTACCACCGATAAATGTTGCTTCGGTCCAAGGTATTTTCTCCGTATGCCACAGTCAACATTCGGAATGCATCCGCGCACTTAATTTCGTTTTTCACAAAAAATTTGATACAGGTTCTTCGATTCATTTTTTTTTTTGGAGCTGTTCAGGTTTAGAAAATTGCACATCACCAGAAATGAAGACTATTTAGGCAGCTTA
>JAECXD010001269.1:0-18302 GCA_018151445.1 Zaprionus inermis | reverse complement strand
ATTGTAGCTACAAATATAGCTCTACAGAAATCATGTTTTATACAGTGATAAAAACCACCATGCGAGCGAGTTAAAAAACCACCCGGGCGTGTTGCGAAAGTTGATTGTAGCTACAAATATAGTACTCTACAGAAATCATGTTTTATACGAGTGATAAAAACCACCATGCGAGCGTGTTGCGAAAGTTTCAATAATATCGGCCGACAAATAAGGAAGATATTCAAGAAATAGTATTGCCCTGTGACAATGTGCTTATGTTGGTTTTTTCTAATCTTAGTTCCCGAGTTCAACTCCAGCTGCAGAGGCAATTTTTTTTTTACCCGCTACTCGTAGAGTAGAAGGGTATTATAGCCTTGAGCCAAGCGAAAATGTTTGTAACAGGCAGAAGGAGACATCTCCGACCCCATAAAGTATATATATTCTGAATCAGCAGGAACAACCGAGTCGATATAGCCATGTCCGTCTGTCCGTCTGTCTGTCTGTCCGTCCGTGTGAAAACCTAGATCTCAGCAATTATAAGAGCTAGAGCTACCAAATTTGGAGACAATATGTGTTAATTCTGCACGCAGATCATGTTTATATTGGATTTTTGCCACGCCTTTATCCGCCCCCATAAATCGAAAAAAGTTGATTGTAGCTACAAATATAGCTCTACAGAAATCATGTTTTATACGAGTGATAAAAACCACCATGCGAGCGTGTTGCGAAAGTTTCAATAATATCGGCCGACAAATAAGGAAGATATTCAAGAAATAGTATTGCCCTGTGACAATGTGCTTATGTTGGTTTTTTCTAATCTTAGTTCCCGAGTTCAACTCCAGCTGCAGGCAATTTTTTTTTATACCCGCTACTCGTAGAGTAGAAGGGTATTATAGCCTTGAGCCAAGCGATAATGTTTGTAACAGGCAGAAGGAGACATCTCCGACCCCATAAAGTATATATATTCTGAATCAGCAGGAACAACCGAGTCGATATAGCCATGTCCGTCTGTCCGTCTGTCTGTCTGTCCGTCCGTGTGAAAACCTAGATCTCAGCAATTATAAGAGCTAGAGCTACCAAATTTGGAGACAATATGTGTTAATTCTGCACGCAGATCATGTTTATATTGGATTTTTGCCACGCCTTTATCCGCCCCCATAAATCGAAAAAAGTTGATTGTAGCTACAAATATAGCTCTACAGAAATCATGTTTTATACGAGTGATAAAAACCACCATGCGAGCGTGTTGCGAAAGTTTCAATAATATCGGCCGACAAATAAGGAAGATATTCAAGAAATAGTATTGCCCTGTGACAATGTGCTTATGTTGGTTTTTTCTAATCTTAGTTCCCGAGTTCAACTCCAGCTGCAGGCAATTTTTTTTATACCCGCTACTCGTAGAGTAGAAGGGTATTATAGCCTTGAGCCAAGCGATAATGTTTGTAACAGGCAGAAGGAGACATCTCCGACCCCATAAAGTATATATATTCTGAATCAGCAGGAACAACCGAGTCGATATAGCCATGTCCGTCTGTCCGTCTGTCTGTCTGTCCGTCCGTGTGAAAACCTAGATCTCAGCAATTATAAGAGCTAGAGCTACCAAATTTGGAGACAATATGTGTTAATTCTGCACGCAGATCATGTTTATATTGGATTTTTGCCACGCCTTTATCCGCCCCCATAAATCGAAAAAAAGTTGATTGTAGCTACAAATATAGCTCTACAGAAATCATGTTTTATACGAGTGATAAAAACCACCATGCGAGCGTGTTGCGAAAGTTTCAATAATATCGGCCGACAAATAAGGAAGATATTCAAGAAATAGTATTGCCCTGTGACAATGTGCTTATGTTGGTTTTTTCTAATCTTAGTTCCCGAGTTCAACTCCAGCTGCAGGCAATTTTTTTTATACCCGCTACTCGTAGAGTAGAAGGGTATTATAGCCTTGAGCCAAGCGAAAATGTTTGTAACAGGCAGAAGGAGACATCTCCGACCCCATAAAGTATATATATTCTGAATCAGCAGGAACAACCGAGTCGATATAGCCATGTCCGTCTGTCTGTCTGTCCGTCCGTGTGAAAACCTAGATCTCGATCGCAATTATAAGAGCTAGAGCTACCAAATTTGGAGACAATATGTGTTAATTCTGCACGCAGATCATGTTTATATTGGATTTTTGCCACGCCTTTATCCGCCCCCATAAATCGAAAAAAGTTGATTGTAGCTACAAATATAGCTCTACAGAAATCATGGTTTTATACGAGTGATAAAAACCACCATGCGAGCGTGTTGCGAAAGTTTCAATAATATCGGCCGACAAATAAGGAAGATATTCAAGAAATAGTATTGCCCTGTGACAATGTGCTTATGTTGGTTTTTTCTAATCTTAGTTCCCGAGTTCAACTCCAGCTGCAGGCAATTTTTTTTATACCCGCTACTCGTAGAGTAGAAGGGTATTATAGCCTTGAGCCAAGCGAAAATATTTGTAACAGGCAGAAGGAGACATCTCCGACCCCATAAAGTATATATATTCTGAATCAGCAGGAACAACCGAGTCGATATAGCCATGTCCGTCTGTCTGTCTGTCCGTACGTGTGAAAACCTAGATCTCAGCAATTAAAAGAGCTAGAGCTACCAAATTTGGAGACAATATGTGTTAATTCTGCACGCAGATCATGTTTATATTGGATTTTTGCCACGCCTTTATCCGCCTCCATAAATCGAAAAAAGTTGATTGTAGCTACAAATATAGCTCTACAGAAATCATGTTTTATACGAGTGATAAAAACCACCATGCGAGCGTGTTGCGAAAGTTTCAATAATATCGGCCGACAAATAAGGAAGATATTCAAGAAATAGTATTGCCCTGTGACAATGTGCTTATGTTGGTTTTTTCTAATCTTAGTTCCCGAGTTCAACTCCAGCTGCAGGCAATTTTTTTTATACCCGCTACTCGTAGAGTAGAAGGGTATTATAGCCTTGAGCCAAGCGAAAATGTTTGTAACAGGCAGAAGGAGACATCTCCGACCCCATAAAGTATATATATTCTGAATCAGCAGGAACAACCGAGTCGATATAGCCATGTCCGTGCCGTCTGTCTGTCTGTCCGTCCGTGTGAAAACCTAGATCTCAGCAATTATAAGAGCTAGAGCTACCAAATTTGGAGACAATATGTGTTAATTCTGCACGCAGATCATGTTTATATTGGATTTTTGCCACGCCTTTATCCGCCCCCATAAATCGAAAAAAAGTTGATTGTAGCTACAAATATAGCTCTACAGAAATCATGTTTTATACGAGTGATAAAAACCACCATGCGAGCGTGTTGCGAAAGTTTCAATAAATATCGGCCGACAAATAAGGAAGATATTCAAGAAATAGTATTGCCCTGTGACAATGTGCTTATGTTGGTTTTTTCTAATCTTAGTTCCCGAGTTCAACTCCAGCTGCAGGCAATTTTTTTTATACCCGCTACTCGTAGAGTAGAAGGGTATTATAGCCTTGAGCCAAGCGAAAATGTTTGTAACAGGCAGAAGGAGACATCTCCGACCCCATAAAGTATATATATTCTGAATCAGCAGGAACAACCGAGTCGATATAGCCATGTCCGTCTGTCCGTCTGTCTGTCTGTCCGTCCGTGTGAAAACCTAGATCTCAGCAATTATAAGAGCTAGAGCTACCAAATTTGGAGACAATATGTGTTAATTCTGCACGCAGATCATGTTTATATTGGATTTTTGCCACGCCTTTATCCGCCCCCATAAATCGAAAAAAGTTGATTGTAGCTACAAATATAGCTCTACAGAAATCATGTTTTATACGAGTGATAAAAACCACCATGCGAGCGTGTTGCGAAAGTTTCAATAATATCGGCCGACAAATAAGGAAGATATTCAAGAAATAGTATTGCCCTGTGACAATGTGCTTATGTTGGTTTTTTCTAGTCTTAGTTCCCGAGTTCAACTCCAGCTGCAGGCAATTTTTTTTATACCCGCTACTCGTAGAGTAGAAGGGTATTATAGCTTTGTGCCAACCGAAAATGCTTGAAAAGGCAGAAGGAGACATCTCCGACCCCATAAAGTATATATATTCTGAATCAGCATGAACAACCGAGTCGATATAGCCATGTCCGTCTGTCTGTCTATCCGTCCGTGTGAAAACCTAGATCTCAGCAATTAAAAGAGCTAGAGCTACCAAATTTGGAGACAATATGTGTTAATTCTGCACGCAGATCATGTTTATATTGGATTTTTGCCACGCCTTTATCCGCCCCCATAAATCGAAAAAAGTTGATTGTAGCTACAAATATAGCTCTACAGAAATCATGTTTTATACGAGTGATAAAAACCACCATGCGAGCGTGTTGCGAAAGTTTCAATAATATCGGCCGACAAATAAGAAAGATATTCAAGAAAGAGTATTGCCCTGTGACAATGTGCTTATGTTGGTTTTTTCTAATCTTAGTTCCCGAGTTCAACTCCAGCTGCAGGCAATTTTTTGTATACCCGCTACTCGTGGAGTAGAAGGGTATTATAGCTTTGTGCCAACCGAAAATGCTTGAAAAGGCAGAAGGAGACATCTCCGACCCCATAAAGTATATATATTCTGAATCAGCATGAACAACCGAGTCGATATAGCCATGTCCGTCTGTCTGTCTGTCCGTCCGTGTGAAAACCTAGATCTCAGCTATTATAAGAGCTAGAGCTACCAAATTTGGGAACAATATGTGTTAATTCTGCACGCAGATCAAGTTTATTTTGGATTTTCGCCACGCCTCCATCCGCCCCCACAAATCGAAAAAAGTCGATTGTAGCTGCAAATATAGCTCTACAGCAATCATTTTTTATACATGTGATAAATAAGGAAGATATTCAAGAAATAGTATTGCACTGTGGCCATGTGCTTATGTCGGTTTTTCCTAATGTCAGAACCCCAGTTCAACTCCAGCAGCAGACAACTTTTTTTAATTCTGTGGCAACCTTTTTTATACCCGCTACTCGAAGAGTATAAGGGTATTATAACTTTGTGCCAACCGAAAATGTTTGTAACAGGCAGAAGGAGACATCTCCGACCCCATAAAGTATATATATTCTGAATCAGCATGAACAGCCGAGTCGATATAGCCATGTCCGTCTGTCCGTCTGTCCGTCTGTCCGTCTGTCCGTCTGTCCGTCTGTCCGTCTGTCCTTGCCTGTCCGTCCGTGTGAAAACCTAGATCTCAGCTATTATAAGAGCTAGAGCTACCAAATTTGGGAACAATATGTGTTAATTCTGCACGCAGATCAAGTTTATTTTGGATTTTCGCCACGCCTCCATCCGCCCCCACAAATCGAAAAAAGTCGATTGTAGCTGCAAATATAGCTCTACAGCAATCATTTTTTATACATGTGATAAATAAGGAAGATATTCAAGAAATAGTATTGCACTGTGGCCATGTGCTTATGTCGGTTTTTCCTAATGTCAGAACCCCAGTTCAACTCCAGCAGCAGACAACTTTTTTTAATTCTGTGGCAACCTTTTTTATACCCGCTACTCGAAGAGTATAAGGGTATTATAACTTTGTGCCAACCGAAAATGTTTGTAACAGGCAGAAGGAGACATCTCCGACCCCATAAAGTATATATATTCTGAATCAGCATGAACAGCCGAGTCGATATAGCCATGTCCGTCTGTCCGTCTGTCCGTCTGTCCGTCTGTCCGTCTGTCCGTCTGTCCGTCTGTCCGTCTGTCCGTCCGTGTGAAAACCTAGATCTCAGCTATTATAAGAGCTAGAGCTACCAAATTTGGGAACAATATGTGTTAATTCTGCACGCAGATCAAGTTTATTTTGGATTTTCGCCACGCCTCCATCCGCCCCCACAAATCGAAAAAAGTCGATTGTAGCTGCAAATATAGCTCTACAGCAATCATTTTTTATACATGTGATAAATAAGGAAGATATTCAAGAAATAGTATTGCACTGTGGCCATGTGCTTATGTCGGTTTTTCCTAATGTCAGAACCCCAGTTCAACTCCAGCAGCAGACAACTTTTTTTAATTCTGTGGCAACCTTTTTTATACCCGCTACTCGAAGAGTATAAGGGTATTATAACTTTGTGCCAACCGAAAATGTTTGTAACAGGCAGAAGGAGACATCTCCGACCCCATAAAGTATATATATTCTGAATCAGCATGAACAGCCGAGTCGATATAGCCATGTCCGTCTGTCCGTCTGTCCGTCTGGCCGTCTGTCCGTCTGTCCGTCTGTCCGTCTGTCCGTCTGTCTGCCTGTCCGTCCGTGTGAAAACCTAGATCTCAGCTATTATAAGAGCTAGAGCTACCAAATTTGGGAACAATATGTGTTAATTCTGCACGCAGATCAAGTTTATTTTGGATTTTCGCCACGCCTCCATCCGCCCCCACAAATCGAAAAAAGTCGATTGTAGCTGCAAATATAGCTCTACAGCAATCATTTTAAATTGATAAAACCACCATGCGGGCGTGTGGCAAAGTTTCAATAAGATCGTCCGATAAATAAGGAAGATATTCAAGAAATAGTATTGCACTGTGGCCATGTGCTTATGTCGGTTTTTCCTAATGTCAGAACCCCAGTTCAACTCCAGCAGCAGACAACTTTTTTTTAATTCTGTGGCAACCTTTTTTATACCCGCTACTCGAAGAGTATAAGGGTATTATAACTTTGTGCCAACCGAAAATGTTTGTAACAGGCAGAAGGAGACATCTCCGACCCCATAAAGTATATATATTCTGAATCAGCATGAACAGCCGAGTCGATATAGCCATGTCCGTCTGTCCGTCTGTCCGTCTGGCCGTCTGTCCGTCTGTCCGTCTGTCTGTCTGTCTGTCCGTCCGTGTGAAAACCTAGATCTCAGCTATTATAAGAGCTAGAGCTACCAAATTTGGGAACAATATGTGTTAATTCTGCACGCAGATCAAGTTTATTTTGGATTTTCGCCACGCCTCCATCCGCCCCCACAAATCGAAAAAAGTTGATTGTAGCTGCAAATATAGCTCTACAGCAATCATTTTTTATACATGTGATAAATAAGGAAGATATTCAAGAAATAGTATTGCACTGTGGCCATGTGCTTATGTCAGTTTTTCCTAATGTCAGAACCCCAGTTCAACTCCAGCAGCAGACAACTTTTTTTAATTCTGTGGCAACCTTTTTTATACCCGCTACTCGAAGAGTATAAGGGTATTATAACTTTGTGCCAACCGAAAATGTTTGTAACAGGCAGAAGGAGACATCTCCGACCCCATAAAGTATATATATTCTGAATCAGCATGAACAGCCGAGTCGATATAGCCATGTCCGTCTGTCCGTCTGTCCGTCTGGCCGTCTGTCCGTCTGTCCGTCTGTCCGTCTGTCCGTCTGTCTGCTGCCTGTCCGTCCGTGTGAAAACCTAGATCTCAGCTATTATAAGAGCTAGAGCTACCAAATTTGGGAACAATATGTGTTAATTCTGCACGCAGATCAAGTTTATTTTGGATTTTCGCCACGCCTCCATCCGCCCCCACAAATCGAAAAAAGTCGATTGTAGCTGCAAATATAGCTCTACAGCAATCATTTTTTATACATGTGATAAATAAGGAAGATATTCAAGAAATAGTATTGCACTGTGGCCATGTGCTTATGTCGGTTTTTCCTAATGTCAGAACCCCAGTTCAACTCCAGCAGCAGACAACTTTTTTTTAATTCTGTGGCAACCTTTTTTTATACCCGCTACTCGAAGAGTATAAGGGTATTATAACTTTGTGCCAACCGAAAATGTTTGTAACAGGCAGAAGGAGACATCTCCGACCCCATAAAGTATATATATTCTGAATCAGCATGAACAGCCGAGTCGATATAGCCATGTCCATCTGTCCGTCTGTCCGTCTGTCCGTCTGTCCGTCTGTCCGTCTGTCTGTCTGTCCGTCCGTGTGAAAACCTAGATCTCAGCTATTATAAGAGCTAGAGCTACCAAATTTGGGAACAATATGTGTTAATTCTGCACGCAGATCAAGTTTATTTTGGATTTTCGCCACGCCTCCATCCGCCCCCACAAATCGAAAAAAAGTCGATTGTAGCTGCAAATATAGCTCTACAGCAATCATTTTTTATACCGATAAATAAGGAAGATATTCAAGAAATAGTATTGCACTGTGGCCATGTGCTTATGTCGGTTTTTCCTAATGTCAGAACCCCAGTTCAACTCCAGCAGCAGACAACTTTTTTTTAATTCTGTGGCAACCTTTTTTATACCCGCTACTCGAAGAGTATAAGGGTATTATAACTTTGTGCCAACCGAAAATGTTTGTAACAGGCAGAAGGAGACATCTCCGACCCCATAAAGTATATATATTCTGAATCAGCATGAACAGCCGAGTCGATATAGCCATGTCCGTCTGTCCGTCTGTCTGCCTGTCCGTCCGTGTGAAAACCTAGATCTCAGCTATTATAAGAGCTAGAGCTACCAAATTTGGGAACAATATGTGTTAATTCTGCACGCAGATCAAGTTTATTTTGGATTTTCGCCACGCCTCCATCCGCCCCCACAAATCGAAAAAAGTCGATTGTAGCTGCAAATATAGCTCTACAGCAATCATTTTTTATACATGTGATAAATAAGGAAGATATTCAAGAAATAGTATTGCACTGTGGCCATGTGCTTATGTCGGTTTTTCCTAATGTCAGAACCCCAGTTCAACTCCAGCAGCAGACAACTTTTTTTAATTCTGTGGCAACCTTTTTTATACCCGCTACTCGAAGAGTATAAGGGTATTATAACTTTGTGCCAACCGAAAATGTTTGTAACAGGCAGAAGGAGACATCTCCGACCCCATAAAGTATATATATTCTGAATCAGCATGAACAGCCGAGTCGATATAGCCATGTCCATCTGTCCGTCTGTCCGTCTGGCCGTCTGTCCGTCTGTCCGTCTGTCCGTCTGTCTGTCTGTCCGTCCGTGTGAAAACCTAGATCTCAGCTATTATAAGAGCTAGAGCTACCAAATTTGGGAACAATATGTGTTAATTCTGCACGCAGATCAAGTTTATTTTGGATTTTCGCCACGCCTCCATCCGCCCCCACAAATCGAAAAAAGTCGATTGTAGCTGCAAATATAGCTCTACAGCAATCATTTTTTATACATGTGATAAATAAGGAAGATATTCAAGAAATAGTATTGCACTGTGGCCATGTGCTTATGTCGGTTTTTCCTAATGTCAGAACCCCAGTTCAACTCCAGCAGCAGACAACTTTTTTTAATTCTGTGGCAACCTTTTTTATACCCGCTACTCGAAGAGTATAAGGGTATTATAACTTTGTGCCAACCGAAAATGTTTGTAACAGGCAGAAGGAGACATCTCCGACCCCATAAAGTATATATATTCTGAATCAGCATGAACAGCCGAGTCGATATAGCCATGTCCATCTGTCCGTCTGTCCGTCTGGCCGTCTGTCCGTCTGTCCGTCTGTCCGTCTGTCTGTCTGTCCGTCCGTGTGAAAACCTAGATCTCAGCTATTATAAGAGCTAGAGCTACCAAATTTGGGAACAATATGTGTTAATTCTGCACGCAGATCAAGTTTATTTTGGATTTTCGCCACGCCTCCATCCGCCCCCACAAATCGAAAAAAGTCGATTGTAGCTGCAAATATAGCTCTACAGCAATCATTTTTTATACATGTGATAAATAAGGAAGATATTCAAGAAATAGTATTGCACTGTGGCCATGTGCTTATGTCGGTTTTTCCTAATGTCAGAACCCCAGTTCAACTCCAGCAGCAGACAACTTTTTTTTAATTCTGTGGCAACCTTTTTTATACCCGCTACTCGAAGAGTATAAGGGTATTATAACTTTGTGCCAACCGAAAATGTTTGTAACAGGCAGAAGGAGACATCTCCGACCCCATAAAGTATATATATTCTGAATCAGCATGAACAGCCGAGTCGATATAGCCATGTCCATCTGTCCGTCTGTCCGTCTGGCCGTCTGTCCGTCTGTCCGTCTGTCCGTCTGTCCGTCTGTCTGTCTGTCCGTCCGTGTGAAAACCTAGATCTCAGCTATTATAAGAGCTAGAGCTACCAAATTTGGGAACAATATGTGTTAATTCTGCACGCAGATCAAGTTTATTTTGGATTTTCGCCACGCCTCCATCCGCCCCCACAAATCGAAAAAAGTCGATTGTAGCTGCAAATATAGCTCTACAGCAATCATTTTTTATACATGTGATAAATAAGGAAGATATTCATAAATCAAAAACGGCCATAAATAAGGAAGATATTCAAGAAATAGTATTGCACTGTGGCCATGTGCTTATGTCGGTTTTTCCTAATGTCAGAACCCCAGTTCAACTCCAGCAGCAGACAACTTTTTTTAATTCTGTGGCAACCTTTTTTATACCCGCTACTCGAAGAGTATAAGGGTATTATAACTTTGTGCCAACCGAAAATGTTTGTAACAGGCAGAAGGAGACATCTCCGACCCCATAAAGTATATATATTCTGAATCAGCATGAACAGCCGAGTCGATATAGCCATGTCCATCTGTCCGTCTGTCCGTCTGGCCGTCTGTCCGTCTGTCCGTCTGTCCGTCGTCCGTCTGTCTGTCTGTCCGTCCGTGTGAAAACCTAGATCTCAGCTATTATAAGAGCTAGAGCTACCAAATTTGGGAACAATATGTGTTAATTCTGCACGCAGATCAAGTTTATTTTGGATTTTCGCCACGCCTCCATCCGCCCCCACAAATCGAAAAAAGTCGATTGTAGCTGCAAATATAGCTCTACAGCAATCATTTTTTATACATGTGATAAATAAGGAAGATATTCAAGAAATAGTATTGCACTGTGGCCATGTGCTTATGTCGGTTTTTCCTAATGTCAGAACCCCAGTTCAACTCCAGCAGCAGACAACTTTTTTTAATTCTGTGGCAACCTTTTTTATACCCGCTACTCGAAGAGTATAAGGGTATTATAACTTTGTGCCAACCGAAAATGTTTGTAACAGGCAGAAGGAGACATCTCCGACCCCATAAAGTATATATATTCTGAATCAGCATGAACAGCCGAGTCGATATAGCCATGTCCATCTGTCCGTCTGTCCGTCTGGCCGTCTGTCCGTCTGTCCGTCTGTCCGTCTGTCCGTCTGTCCGTCTGTCTGTCTGTCCGTCCGTGTGAAAACCTAGATCTCAGCTATTATAAGAGCTAGAGCTACCAAATTTGGGAACAATATGTGTTAATTCTGCACGCAGATCAAGTTTATTTTGGATTTTCGCCACGCCTCCATCCGCCCCCACAAATCGAAAAAAGTCGATTGTAGCTGCAAATATAGCTCTACAGCAATCATTTTTTATACATGTGATAAATAAGGAAGATATTCAAGAAATAGTATTGCACTGTGGCCATGTGCTTATGTCGGTTTTTCCTAATGTCAGAACCCCAGTTCAACTCCAGCAGCAGACAACTTTTTTTAATTCTGTGGCAACCTTTTTTATACCCGCTACTCGAAGAGTATAAGGGTATTATAACTTTGTGCCAACCGAAAATGTTTGTAACAGGCAGAAGGAGACATCTCCGACCCCATAAAGTATATATATTCTGAATCAGCATGAACAGCCGAGTCGATATAGCCATGTCCATCTGTCCGTCTGTCCGTCTGGCCGTCTGTCCGTCTTTCCGTCTGTCCGTCTGTCCGTCTGTCTGTCTGTCCGTCCGTGTGAAAACCTAGATCTCAGCTATTATAAGAGCTAGAGCTACCAAATTTGGGAACAATATGTGTTAATTCTGCACGCAGATCAAGTTTATTTTGGATTTTCGCCACGCCTCCATCCGCCCCCACAAATCGAAAAAAGTCGATTGTAGCTGCAAATATAGCTCTACAGCAATCATTTTTTATACATGTGATAAATAAGGAAGATATTCAAGAAATAGTATTGCACTGTGGCCATGTGCTTATGTCGGTTTTTCCTAATGTCAGAACCCCAGTTCAACTCCAGCAGCAGACAACTTTTTTTAATTCTGTGGCAACCTTTTTTATACCCGCTACTCGAAGAGTATAAGGGTATTATAACTTTGTGCCAACCGAAAATGTTTGTAACAGGCAGAAGGAGACATCTCCGACCCCATAAAGTATATATATTCTGAATCAGCATGAACAGCCGAGTCGATATAGCCATGTCCATCTGTCCGTCTGTCCGTCTGGCCGTCTGTCCGTCTGTCCGTCTGTCCGTCTGTCCGTCTGTCTGTCTGTCCGTCCGTGTGAAAACCTAGATCTCAGCTATTATAAGAGCTAGAGCTACCAAATTTGGGAACAATATGTGTTAATTCTGCACGCAGATCAAGTTTATTTTGGATTTTCGCCACGCCTCCATCCGCCCCCACAAATCGAAAAAAGTCGATTGTAGCTGCAAATATAGCTCTACAGCAATCATTTTTTATACATGTGATAAATAAGGAAGATATTCAAGAAATAGTATTGCACTGTGGCCATGTGCTTATGTCGGTTTTTCCTAATGTCAGAACCCCAGTTCAACTCCAGCAGCAGACAACTTTTTTTTAATTCTGTGGCAACCTTTTTTATACCCGCTACTCGAAGAGTATAAGGGTATTATAACTTTGTGCCAACCGAAAATGTTTGTAACAGGCAGAAGGAGACATCTCCGACCCCATAAAGTATATATATTCTGAATCAGCATGAACAGCCGAGTCGATATAGCCATGTCCATCTGTCCGTCTGTCCGTCTGGCCGTCTGTCCGTCTGTCCGTCTGTCCGTCTGTCTGTCTGTCTGTCCGTCCGTGTGAAAACCTAGATCTCAGCTATTATAAGAGCTAGAGCTACCAAATTTGGGAACAATATGTGTTAATTCTGCACGCAGATCAAGTTTATTTTGGATTTTCGCCACGCCTCCATCCGCCCCCACAAATCGAAAAAAGTCGATTGTAGCTGCAAATATAGCTCTACAGCAATCATTTTTTATACATGTGATAAATAAGGAAGATATTCAAGAAATAGTATTGCACTGTGGCCATGTGCTTATGTCGGTTTTTCCTAATGTCAGAACCCCAGTTCAACTCCAGCAGCAGACAACTTTTTTTTAATTCTGTGGCAACCTTTTTTATACCCGCTACTCGAAGAGTATAAGGGTATTATAACTTTGTGCCAACCGAAAATGTTTGTAACAGGCAGAAGGAGACATCTCCGACCCCATAAAGTATATATATTCTGAATCAGCATGAACAGCCGAGTCGATATAGCCATGTCCATCTGTCCGTCTGTCCGTCTGGCCGTCTGTCCGTCTGTCCGTCTGTCCGTCTGTCCGTCTGTCTGTCTGTCCGTCCGTGTGAAAACCTAGATCTCAGCTATTATAAGAGCTAGAGCTACCAAATTTGGGAACAATATGTGTTAATTCTGCACGCAGATCAAGTTTATTTTGGATTTTCGCCACGCCTCCATCCGCCCCCACAAATCGAAAAAAGTCGATTGTAGCTGCAAATATAGCTCTACAGCAATCATTTTTTATACATGTGATAAATAAGGAAGATATTCAAGAAATAGTATTGCACTGTGGCCATGTGCTTATGTCGGTTTTTCCTAATGTCAGAACCCCAGTTCAACTCCAGCAGCAGACAACTTTTTTTAATTCTGTGGCAACCTTTTTTATACCCGCTACTCGAAGAGTATAAGGGTATTATAACTTTGTGCCAACCGAAAATGTTTGTAACAGGCAGAAGGAGACATCTCCGACCCCATAAAGTATATATATTCTGAATCAGCATGAACAGCCGAGTCGATATAGCCATGTCCATCTGTCCGTCTGTCCGTCTGGCCGTCTGTCCGTCTGTCCGTCTGTCCGTCTGTCCGTCCGTGTGAAAACCTAGATCTCAGCTATTATAAGAGCTAGAGCTACCAAATTTGGGAACAATATGTGTTAATTCTGCACGCAGATCAAGTTTATTTTGGATTTTCGCCACGCCTCCATCCGCCCCCACAAATCGAAAAAAGTCGATTGTAGCTGCAAATATAGCTCTACAGCAATCATTTTTTATACATGTGATAAATAAGGAAGATATTCAAGAAATAGTATTGCACTGTGGCCATGTGCTTATGTCGGTTTTTCCTAATGTCAGAACCCCAGTTCAACTCCAGCAGCAGACAACTTTTTTTAATTCTGTGGCAACCTTTTTTATACCCGCTACTCGAAGAGTATAAGGGTATTATAACTTTGTGCCAACCGAAAATGTTTGTAACAGGCAGAAGGAGACATCTCCGACCCCATAAAGTATATATATTCTGAATCAGCATGAACAGCCGAGTCGATATAGCCATGTCCATCTGTCCGTCTGTCCGTCTGGCCGTCTGTCCGTCTTTCCGTCTGTCCGTCTGTCTGTCTGTCCGTCCGTGTGAAAACCTAGATCTCAGCTATTATAAGAGCTAGAGCTACCAAATTTGGGAACAATATGTGTTAATTCTGCACGCAGATCAAGTTTATTTTGGATTTTCGCCACGCCTCCATCCGCCCCCACAAATCGAAAAAAGTCGATTGTAGCTGCAAATATAGCTCTACAGCAATCATTTTTTATACATGTGATAAATAAGGAAGATATTCAAGAAATAGTATTGCACTGTGGCCATGTGCTTATGTCGGTTTTTCCTAATGTCAGAACCCCAGTTCAACTCCAGCAGCAGACAACTTTTTTTAATTCTGTGGCAACCTTTTTTATACCCGCTACTCGAAGAGTATAAGGGTATTATAACTTTGTGCCAACCGAAAATGTTTGTAACAGGCAGAAGGAGACATCTCCGACCCCATAAAGTATATATATTCTGAATCAGCATGAACAGCCGAGTCGATATAGCCATGTCCATCTGTCCGTCTGTCCGTCTGGCCGTCTGTCCGTCTTTCCGTCTGTCCGTCTGTCTGTCTGTCCGTCCGTGTGAAAACCTAGATCTCAGCTATTATAAGAGCTAGAGCTACCAAATTTGGGAACAATATGTGTTAATTCTGCACGCAGATCAAGTTTATTTTGGATTTTCGCCACGCCTCCATCCGCCCCCACAAATCGAAAAAAGTCGATTGTAGCTGCAAATATAGCTCTACAGCAATCATTTTTTATACATGTGATAAATAAGGAAGATATTCAAGAAATAGTATTGCACTGTGGCCATGTGCTTATGTCGGTTTTTCCTAATGTCAGAACCCCAGTTCAACTCCAGCAGCAGACAACTTTTTTTAATTCTGTGGCAACCTTTTTTATACCCGCTACTCGAAGAGTATAAGGGTATTATAACTTTGTGCCAACCGAAAATGTTTGTAACAGGCAGAAGGAGACATCTCCGACCCCATAAAGTATATATATTCTGAATCAGCATGAACAGCCGAGTCGATATAGCCATGTCCATCTGTCCGTCTGTCCGTCTGGCCGTCTGTCCGTCTTTCCGTCTGTCCGTCTGTCTGTCTGTCCGTCCGTGTGAAAACCTAGATCTCAGCTATTATAAGAGCTAGAGCTACCAAATTTGGGAACAATATGTGTTAATTCTGCACGCAGATCAAGTTTATTTTGGATTTTCGCCACGCCTCCATCCGCCCCCACAAATCGAAAAAAGTCGATTGTAGCTGCAAATATAGCTCTACAGCAATCATTTTTTATACATGTGATAAATAAGGAAGATATTCAAGAAATAGTATTGCACTGTGGCCATGTGCTTATGTCGGTTTTTCCTAATGTCAGAACCCCAGTTCAACTCCAGCAGCAGACAACTTTTTTTAATTCTGTGGCAACCTTTTTTATACCCGCTACTCGAAGAGTATAAGGGTATTATAACTTTGTGCCAACCGAAAATGTTTGTAACAGGCAGAAGGAGACATCTCCGACCCCATAAAGTATATATATTCTGAATCAGCATGAACAGCCGAGTCGATATAGCCATGTCCATCTGTCCGTCTGTCCGTCTGGCCGTCTGTCCGTCTGTCCGTCTGTCCGTCTGTCTGTCTGTCCGTCCGTGTGAAAACCTAGATCTCAGCTATTATAAGAGCTAGAGCTACCAAATTTGGGAACAATATGTGTTAATTCTGCACGCAGATCAAGTTTATTTTGGATTTTCGCCACGCCTCCATCCGCCCCCACAAATCGAAAAAAGTCGATTGTAGCTGCAAATATAGCTCTACAGCAATCATTTTTTATACATGTGATAAATAAGGAAGATATTCAAGAAATAGTATTGCACTGTGGCCATGTGCTTATGTCGGTTTTTCCTAATGTCAGAACCCCAGTTCAACTCCAGCAGCAGACAACTTTTTTTAATTCTGTGGCAACCTTTTTTTATACCCGCTACTCGAAGAGTATAAGGGTATTATAACTTTGTGCCAACCGAAAATGTTTGTAACAGGCAGAAGGAGACATCTCCGACCCCATAAAGTATATATATTCTGAATCAGCATGAACAGCCGAGTCGATATAGCCATGTCCATCTGTCCGTCTGTCCGTCTGGCCGTCTGTCCGTCTTTCCGTCTGTCCGTCTGTCCGTCTGTCTGTCTGTCCGTCCGTGTGAAAACCTAGATCTCAGCTATTATAAGAGCTAGAGCTACCAAATTTGGGAACAATATGTGTTAATTCTGCACGCAGATCAAGTTTATTTTGGATTTTCGCCACGCCTCCATCCGCCCCCACAAATCGAAAAAAGTCGATTGTAGCTGCAAATATAGCTCTACAGCAATCATTTTTTATACATGTGATAAATAAGGAAGATATTCAAGAAATAGTATTGCACTGTGGCCATGTGCTTATGTCGGTTTTTCCTAATGTCAGAACCCCAGTTCAACTCCAGCAGCAGACAACTTTTTTTAATTCTGTGGCAACCTTTTTTATACCCGCTACTCGAAGAGTATAAGGGTATTATAACTTTGTGCCAACCGAAAATGTTTGTAACAGGCAGAAGGAGACATCTCCGACCCCATAAAGTATATATATTCTGAATCAGCATGAACAGCCGAGTCGATATAGCCATGTCCATCTGTCCGTCTGTCCGTCTGGCCGTCGTCGCCGTCTGTCCGTCTGTCCGTCTGTCCGTCTGTCTGTCTGTCCGTCCGTGTGAAAACCTAGATCTCAGCTATTATAAGAGCTAGAGCTACCAAATTTGGGAACAATATGTGTTAATTCTGCACGCAGATCAAGTTTATTTTGGATTTTCGCCACGCCTCCATCCGCCCCCACAAATCGAAAAAAAGTCGATTGTAGCTGCAAATATAGCTCTACAGCAATCATTTTTTATACATGTGATAAATAAGGAAGATATTCAAGAAATAGTATTGCACTGTGGCCATGTGCTTATGTCGGTTTTTCCTAATGTCAGAACCCCAGTTCAACTCCAGCAGCAGACAACTTTTTTTTAATTCTGTGGCAACCTTTTTTATACCCGCTACTCGAAGAGTATAAGGGTATTATAACTTTGTGCCAACCGAAAATGTTTGTAACAGGCAGAAGGAGACATCTCCGACCCCATAAAGTATATATATTCTGAATCAGCATGAACAGCCGAGTCGATATAGCCATGTCCATCTGTCCGTCTGTCCGTCTGGCCGTCTGTCCGTCTTTCCGTCTGTCCGTCTGTCCGTCTGTCTGCCTGTCCGTCCGTGTGAAAACCTAGATCTCAGCTATTATAAGAGCTAGAGCTACCAAATTTGGGAACAATATGTGTTAATTCTGCACGCAGATCAAGTTTATTTTGGATTTTCGCCACGCCTCCATCCGCCCCCACAAATCGAAAAAAAGTCGATTGTAGCTGCAAATATAGCTCTACAGCAATCATTTTTTATACATGTGATAAATAAGGAAAAATTTATAAAAAAAATTTTAGTGCGGTGGCGTGTTGTTTTTGTGGTTTTTTCCTAAAGGAAAAACCCCAGTTCAACTCCAGCAGCAGACAACTTTTTTTAATTCTGTGGCAACCTTTTTTATACCCGCTACTCGAAGAGTATAAGGGTATTATAACTTTGTGCCAACCGAAAATGTTTGTAACAGGCAGAAGGAGACATCTCCGACCCCATAAAGTATATATATTCTGAATCAGCATGAACAGCCGAGTCGATATAGCCATGTCCATCTGTCCGTCTGTCCGTCTGGCCGTCTGTCCGTCTGTCTGTCTGTCCGTCCGTGTGAAAACCTAGATCTCAGCTATTATAAGAGCTAGAGCTACCAAATTTGGGAACAATATGTGTTAATTCTGCACGCAGATCAAGTTTATTTTGGATTTTCGCCACGCCTCCATCCGCCCCCACAAATCGAAAAAAGTCGATTGTAGCTGCAAATATAGCTCTACAGCAATCATTTTTTATACATGTGA
>JAECXD010001268.1:0-21698 GCA_018151445.1 Zaprionus inermis | reverse complement strand
GAATTTGTGTAAGGGTCCCCCCCTTATCATTTTTCAGAAATTTTTTTTTCACCATAACTTTCCTAAAAATCAAGTGATTTCCAAAAAATAATGACATTTTGTTTATGTTTTGACACCCATAGTCATTCTACATTTCAATAATTGCAATATGAACATTTTGAAAATTTGGAAATTTTTAGAATTTGTGTAAGGGTCCCCCCTTATCATTTTTCAGAAATTTTTTTTCACCATAACTTTCCTAAAAATCAAGTGATTTCCAAAAATAATGACATTTTGTTTATGTTTTGACACCCATAGTCATTCTACATTTCAATAATTGCAATATGAACATTTTGAAAATTTGGAAATTTTTAGAATTTGTGTAAGGGTCCCCCCCTTATCATTTTTCAGAAATTTTTTTTTCACCATAACTTTCCTAAAAATCAAGTGATTTCCAAAAATAATGACATTTTGTTTATGTTTTGACACCCATAGTCATTCTACATTTCAATAATTGCAATATGAACATTTTGAAAATTTGGAAATTTTTAGAATTTGTGTAAGGGTCCCCCCTTATCATTTTTCAGAAATTTTTTTTCACCATAACTTTCCTAAAAATCAAGTGATTTCCAAAAATAATGACATTTTGTTTATGTTTTGACACCCATAGTCATTCTACATTTCAATAATTGCAATATGAACATTTTGAAAATTTGGAAATTTTTAGAATTTGTGTAAGGGTCCCCCCTTATCATTTTTCAGAAATTTTTTTTTCACCATAACTTTCCTAAAAATCAAGTGATTTCCAAAAAATAATGACATTTTGTTTATGTTTTGACACCCATAGTCATTCTACATTTCAATAATTGCAATATGAACATTTTGAAAATTTGGAAATTTTTAGAATTTGTGTAAGGGTCCCCCCCTTATCATTTTTCAGAAATTTTTTTTTCACCATAACTTTCCTAAAAATCAAGTGATTTCCAAAAATAATGACATTTTGTTTATGTTTTGACACCCATAGTCATTCTACATTTCAATAATTGCAATATGAACATTTTGAAAATTTGGAAATTTTTAGAATTTGTGTAAGGGTCCCCCCTTATCATTTTTCAGAAATTTTTTTTCACCATAACTTTCCTAAAAATCAAGTGATTTCCAAAAATAATGACATTTTGTTTATGTTTTGACACCCATAGTCATTCTACATTTCAATAATTGCAATATGAACATTTTGAAAATTTGGAAATTTTTAGAATTTGTGTAAGGGTCCCCCCTTATCATTTTTCAGAAATTTTTTTTTCACCATAACTTTCCTAAAAATCAAGTGATTTCCAAAAAATAATGACATTTTGTTTATGTTTTGACACCCATAGTCATTCTACATTTCAATAATTGCAATATGAACATTTTGAAAATTTGGAAATTTTTAGAATTTGTGTAAGGGTCCCCCCTTATCATTTTTCAGAAATTTTTTTTTCACCATAACTTTCCTAAAAATCAAGTGATTTCCAAAAATAATGACATTTTGTTTATGTTTTGACACCCATAGTCATTCTACATTTCAATAATTGCAATATGAACATTTTGAAAATTTGGAAATTTTTAGAATTTGTGTAAGGGTCCCCCCTTATCATTTTTCAGAAATTTTTTTTTCACCATAACTTTCCTAAAAATCAAGTGATTTCCAAAAATAATGACATTTTGTTTATGTTTTGACACCCATAGTCATTCTACATTTCAATAATTGCAATATGAACATTTTGAAAATTTGGAAATTTTTAGAATTTGTGTAAGGGTCCCCCCTTATCATTTTTCAGAAATTTTTTTTCACCATAACTTTCCTAAAAATCAAGTGATTTCCAAAAATAATGACATTTTGTTTATGTTTTGACACCCATAGTCATTCTACATTTCAATAATTGCAATATGAACATTTTGAAAATTTGGAAATTTTTAGAATTTGTGTAAGGGTCCCCCCCTTATCATTTTTCAGAAATTTTTTTTTCACCATAACTTTCCTAAAAATCAAGTGATTTCCAAAAAATAATGACATTTTGTTTATGTTTTGACACCCATAGTCATTCTACATTTCAATAATTGCAATATGAACATTTTGAAAATTTGGAAATTTTTAGAATTTGTGTAAGGGTCCCCCCTTATCATTTTTCAGAAATTTTTTTTCACCATAACTTTCCTAAAAATCAAGTGATTTCCAAAAATAATGACATTTTGTTTATGTTTTGACACCCATAGTCATTCTACATTTCAATAATTGCAATATGAACATTTTGAAAATTTGGAAATTTTTAGAATTTGTGTAAGGGTCCCCCCCTTATCATTTTTCAGAAATTTTTTTTTCACCATAACTTTCCTAAAAATCAAGTGATTTCCAAAAATAATGACATTTTGTTTATGTTTTGACACCCATAGTCATTCTACATTTCAATAATTGCAATATGAACATTTTGAAAATTTGGAAATTTTTAGAATTTGTGTAAGGGTCCCCCCCTTATCATTTTTCAGAAATTTTTTTTTCACCATAACTTTCCTAAAAATCAAGTGATTTCCAAAAATAATGACATTTTGTTTATGTTTTGACACCCATAGTCATTCTACATTTCAATAATTGCAATATGAACATTTTGAAAATTTGGAAATTTTTAGAATTTGTGTAAGGGTCCCCCCTTATCATTTTTCAGAAATTTTTTTTTCACCATAACTTTCTAAAAATTAAGGGATTTTCAAAAATAATGACATTTTGTTTATGTTTTGACACCCATAGTCATTCTACATTTCAATAATTGCAATATGAACATTTTGAAAATTTGGAAATTTTTAGAATTTGTGTAAGGGTCCCCCCTTATCATTTTTCAGAAATTTTTTTTTCACCATAACTTTCCTAAAAATTCAAGTGATTTCCAAAAATAATGACATTTTGTTTATGTTTTGACACCCATAGTCATTCTACATTTCAATAATTGCAATATGAACATTTTGAAAATTTGGAAATTTTTAGAATTTGTGTAAGGGTCCCCCCTTATCATTTTTCAGAAATTTTTTTTTCACCATAACTTTCCTAAAAATCAAGTGATTTCCAAAAATAATGACATTTTGTTTATGTTTTGACACCCATAGTCATTCTACATTTCAATAATTGCAATATGAACATTTTGAAAATTTGGAAATTTTTAGAATTTGTGTAAGGGTCCCCCCTTATCATTTTTCAGAAATTTTTTTTTTCACCATAACTTTCCTAAAAATCAAGTGATTTCCAAAAATAATGACATTTTGTTTATGTTTTGACACCCATAGTCATTCTACATTTCAATAATTGCAATATGAACATTTTGAAAATTTGGAAATTTTTAGAATTTGTGTAAGGGTCCCCCCCTTATCATTTTTCAGAAATTTTTTTTCACCATAACTTTCCTAAAAATCAAGTGATTTCCAAAAATAATGACATTTGTTTATGTTTTGACACCCATAGTCATTCTACATTTCAATAATTGCAATATGAACATTTTGAAAATTTGGAAATTTTTAGAATTTGTGTAAGGGTCCCCCCCTTATCATTTTTCAGAAATTTTTTTTCACCATAACTTTCCTAAAAATCAAGTGATTTCCAAAAATAATGACATTTTGTTTATGTTTTGACACCCATAGTCATTCTACATTTCAATAATTGCAATATGAACATTTTGAAAATTTGGAAATTTTTAGAATTTGTGTAAGGGTCCCCCCCTTATCATTTTTCAGAAATTTTTTTTTCACCATAACTTTCCTAAAAATCAAGTGATTTCCAAAAATAATGACATTTTGTTTATGTTTTGACACCCATAGTCATTCTACATTTCAATAATTGCAATATGAACATTTTGAAAATTTGGAAATTTTTAGAATTTGTGTAAGGGTCCCCCCCTTATCATTTTTCAGAAATTTTTTTTCACCATAACTTTCCTAAAAATCAAGTGATTTCCAAAAATAATGACATTTTGTTTATGTTTTGACACCCATAGTCATTCTACATTTCAATAATTGCAATATGAACATTTTGAAAAATTTGGAAATTTTTAGAATTTGTGTAAGGGTCCCCCCTTATCATTTTTCAGAAATTTTTTTTTCACCATAACTTTCCTAAAAATCAAGTGATTTCCAAAAATAATGACATTTTGTTTATGTTTTGACACCCATAGTCATTCTACATTTCAATAATTGCAATATGAACATTTTGAAAATTTTGAAATTTTTAGAATTTGTGTAAGGGTCCCCCCTTATCATTTTTCAGAAATTTTTTTTTCACCATAACTTTCCTAAAAATCAAGTGATTTCCAAAAAATAATGACATTTTGTTTATGTTTTGACACCCATAGTCATTCTACATTTCAATAATTGCAATATGAACATTTTGAAAATTTGGAAATTTTTAGAATTTGTGTAAGGGTCCCCCCCTTATCATTTTTCAGAAATTTTTTTTTCACCATAACTTTCCTAAAAATCAAGTGATTTCCAAAAATAATGACATTTTGTTTATGTTTTGACACCCATAGTCATTCTACATTTCAATAATTGCAATATGAACATTTTGAAAATTTGGAAATTTTTAGAATTTGTGTAAGGGTCCCCCCCTTATCATTTTTCAGAAATTTTTTTTCACCATAACTTTCCTAAAAATCAAGTGATTTCCAAAAATAATGACATTTTGTTTATGTTTTGACACCCATAGTCATTCTACATTTCAATAATTGCAATATGAACATTTTGAAAATTTGGAAATTTTTAGAATTTGTGTAAGGGTCCCCCCCTTATCATTTTTCAGAAATTTTTTTTTCACCATAACTTTCCTAAAAATCAAGTGATTTCCAAAAATAATGACATTTTGTTTATGTTTTGACACCCATAGTCATTCTACATTTCAATAATTGCAATATGAACATTTTGAAAATTTGGAAATTTTTAGAATTTGTGTAAGGGTCCCCCCTTATCATTTTTCAGAAATTTTTTTTTCACCATAACTTTCCTAAAAATCAAGTGATTTCCAAAAATAATGACATTTTGTTTATGTTTTGACACCCATAGTCATTCTACATTTCAATAATTGCAATATGAACATTTTGAAAATTTGGAAATTTTTAGAATTTGTGTAAGGGTCCCCCCCTTATCATTTTTCAGAAATTTTTTTTTCACCATAACTTTCCTAAAAATCAAGTGATTTCCAAAAATAATGACATTTTGTTTATGTTTTGACACCCATAGTCATTCTACATTTCAATAATTGCAATATGAACATTTTGAAAATTTGGAAATTTTTAGAATTTGTGTAAGGGTCCCCCCCTTATCATTTTTCAGAAATTTTTTTTCACCATAACTTTCCTAAAAATCAAGTGATTTCCAAAAATAATGACATTTTGTTTATGTTTTGACACCCATAGTCATTCTACATTTCAATAATTGCAATATGAACATTTTGAAAATTTGGAAATTTTTAGAATTTGTGTAAGGGTCCCCCCCTTATCATTTTTCAGAAATTTTTTTTTCACCATAACTTTCCTAAAAATCAAGTGATTTCCAAAAATAATGACATTTTGTTTATGTTTTGACACCCATAGTCATTCTACATTTCAATAATTGCAATATGAACATTTTGAAAATTTGGAAATTTTTAGAATTTGTGTAAGGGTCCCCCCCTTATCATTTTTCAGAAATTTTTTTTTCACCATAACTTTCCTAAAAATCAAGTGATTTCCAAAAATAATGACATTTTGTTTATGTTTTGACACCCATAGTCATTCTACATTTCAATAATTGCAATATGAACATTTTGAAAATTTGGAAATTTTTAGAATTTGTGTAAGGGTCCCCCCTTATCATTTTTCAGAAATTTTTTTTTCACCATAACTTTCCTAAAAATCAAGTGATTTCCAAAAATAATGACATTTTGTTTATGTTTTGACACCCATAGTCATTCTACATTTCAATAATTGCAATATGAACATTTTGAAAATTTGGAAATTTTTAGAATTTGTGTAAGGGTCCCCCCTTATCATTTTTCAGAAATTTTTTTTCACCATAACTTTCCTAAAAATCAAGTGATTTCCAAAAATAATGACATTTTGTTTATGTTTTGACACCCATAGTCATTCTACATTTCAATAATTGCAATATGAACATTTTGAAAATTTGGAAATTTTTAGAATTTGTGTAAGGGTCCCCCCTTATCATTTTTCAGAAATTTTTTTTTCACCATAACTTTCCTAAAAATCAAGTGATTTCCAAAAATAATGACATTTTGTTTATGTTTTGACACCCATAGTCATTCTACATTTCAATAATTGCAATATGAACATTTTGAAAATTTGGAAATTTTTAGAATTTGTGTAAGGGTCCCCCCCTTATCATTTTTCAGAAATTTTTTTTTCACCATAACTTTCCTAAAAATCAAGTGATTTCCAAAAATAATGACATTTTGTTTATGTTTTGACACCCATAGTAACATTCGTTTACATTTTACAATAATTGCAATATGAACATTTTGAAAATTTATAAAAACATAAAAATTTGAAAATTTGGAAATTTGTAGAATTTAGGGTCCCCCCTTTATCATTTTTCAGAAATTTTTTTTTACACCATAACTTTCCTAAAAATCAAGTGATTTCCAAAATAATAATGACATTTTGTTTATGTTTTGACACCCATAGTCATTCTACATTTCAATAATTGCAATATGAACATTTTGAAAATTTGGAAATTTTTAGAATTTGTGTAAGGGTCCCCCCTTATCATTTTTCAGAAATTTTTTTTCACCATAACTTTCCTAAAAATCAAGTGATTTCCAAAAATAATGACATTTTGTTTATGTTTTGACACCCATAGTCATTCTACATTTCAATAATTGCAATATGAACATTTTGAAAATTTGGAAATTTTTAGAATTTGTGTAAGGGTCCCCCCTTATCATTTTTCAGAAATTTTTTTTTCACCATAACTTTCCTAAAAATCAAGTGATTTCCAAAAATAATGACATTTTGTTTATGTTTTGACACCCATAGTCATTCTACATTTCAATAATTGCAATATGAACATTTTGAAAATTTGGAAATTTTTAGAATTTGTGTAAGGGTCCCCCCTATCATTTTTCAGAAATTTTTTTTTCACCATAACTTTCCTAAAAATCAAGTGATTTCCAAAAATAATGACATTTTGTTTATGTTTTGACACCCATAGTCATTCTACATTTCAATAATTGCAATATGAACATTTTGAAAATTTGGAAATTTTTAGAATTTGTGTAAGGGTCCCCCCTTATCATTTTTCAGAAATTTTTTTTTTCACCATAACTTTCCTAAAAATCAAGTGATTTCCAAAAATAATGACATTTTGTTTATGTTTTGACACCCATAGTCATTCTACATTTCAATAATTGCAATATGAACATTTTGAAAATTTGGAAATTTTTAGAATTTGTGTAAGGGTCCCCCCCTTATCATTTTTCAGAAATTTTTTTTCACCATAACTTTCCTTAAAAATCAAGTGATTTCCAAAAATAATGACATTTTGTTTATGTTTTGACACCCATAGTCATTCTACATTTCAATAATTGCAATATGAACATTTTGAAAATTTGGAAATTTTTAGAATTTGTGTAAGGGTCCCCCCTTATCATTTTTCAGAAATTTTTTTTTCACCATAACTTTCCTAAAAATCAAGTGATTTCCAAAAATAATGACATTTTGTTTATGTTTTGACACCCATAGTCATTCTACATTTCAATAATTGCAATATGAACATTTTGAAAATTTGGAAATTTTTAGAATTTGTGTAAGGGTCCCCCCTTATCATTTTTCAGAAATTTTTTTTTCACCATAACTTTCCTAAAAATCAAGTGATTTCCAAAAATAATGACATTTTGTTTATGTTTTGACACCCATAGTCATTCTACATTTCAATAATTGCAATATGAACATTTTGAAAATTTGGAAATTTTTAGAATTTGTGTAAGGGTCCCCCCCTTATCATTTTTCAGAAATTTTTTTTTCACCATAACTTTCCTAAAAAATCAAAATCATAAAATTAAAAATTGTTTATGTTTTGACACCCATAGTCATTCTACATTTCAATAATTGCAATATGAACATTTTGAAAATTTGGAAATTTTTAAATTTGTGCCCCCTTATCAATTTTCATAAATTTTCACCATAACTTTCCTAAAAATCAAGTGATTTCCAAAAATAATGACATTTTGTTTATGTTTTGACACCCATAGTCATTCTACATTTCAATAATTGCAATATGAACATTTTGAAAATTTGGAAATTTTTAGAATTTGTGTAAGGGTCCCCCCTTATCATTTTTCAGAAATTTTTTTTATACCCTTGCAGAGGGTATATTAATTTTAGCCAGAAGTTTGCAACGCACCTTAGGAGACATCTCCGACCCTATAAAGATATATTTTCTGATTCAGCATGTACCAGAGGAGCCGAAAAATGATGTCATTCTGTCCGTTCGTCAATAATCCGTCAAATCCGTCCGTCCGTCTCTGTTGCAACGCAAACTAGTCTCTCAATTTTTGAGCTATCTTCATGAAACTTGGCACACAAGCTTCTTATTGCTGTAGGCTGTAAATAAGTCGGAACGAGCTAGATCGGACCGATATATCGTATAGCTGTCATAGAAGCTATCGGCCGATTTTTGTTGTTTTTCAAGATATTGCAAAAAGATTTGGCAAATCCTATTCTTATTACGTTCCTAATGTGCTGTCAAAATTGTATCAAAATCGGACCACTATAACATATAGCTGCCATAGGAACAATCGGCTGAAATCATGGTTTTTGTATGCAAACCTGTTATGTTTTTGGAAATACCGCACATTATCAATACTTTTTAATGTTATACAGTAACCCGCCCTTAGTTTTTCTATTTAAATATCTCAGAAGTTTATACTATATACATAGCTGTTATAGGAACAATCAGTCAGTCCGTCTGTCTGTTGCAACTCAAATTAGTCCCCCAGTTATTGAGCTATCTTCATGAAACTTGGCACACAAGCTTATTATTGCTGTAGGCTGTAAATAAGTCGGAACGAGCCAGATCGGACCGATATATCGTATAGCTGTCATAGAAGCTATCGGCCGATTTTTGTTGATTTTCAAGATATTGCAACAAGATTTGGCAAATCTTATTCTTATTACGTTCTTAATGTGCTGTCAAAATTGTATCAAATTGTATAATCGGACCACTATAACATATAGCTGTCAACGAAACAATCGGCTGAAATCAGGGTTTTTGTATGCAAACCTGTTTTGTTTTTTTGGAAATACCGCACATTATCAATACTTTTTAATGTTATACAGTAACCCGTCCTTAGTTTTTCCATTTAAATATCTCAGACGTTTATATTCTATAGCTGTTATAGGAACAATCAGTCAATCCGTCTGTCTGCTGCAACTCAAATTAGTCCCCCCTTATTATTGAGCTATCTTCATGAAACTTTTCTCCCATAGCTTCTTATTTCTGCCCTCTTTTAATAAGTCGGAACGGGCCAGATCGGATTGATATATCGTATAGCTGTCATTCAAGATATAGCTATGAAAATTTGGAAATTTTTAGAATTTGTGTAAGTGCCCCCTTATCATTTTTCAGAAATTTTTTTTTTCACCATAACTTTCCTAAAAATCAAGTGATTTCCAAAAATAATGACATTTTGTTTATGTTTTGACACCCATAGTCATTCTACATTTCAATAATTGCAATATGAACATTTTGAAAATTTGGAAATTTTTAGAATTTGTGTAAGGGTCCCCCCTTATCATTTTTCAGAAATTTTTTTTCACCATAACTTTCCTAAAAATCAAGTGATTTCCAAAAAATAATGACATTTTGTTTATGTTTTGACACCCATAGTCATTCTACATTTCAATAATTGCAATATGAACATTTTGAAAATTTGGAAATTTTTAGAATTTGTGTAAGGGTCCCCCCTTATCATTTTTCAAAAATTTTTTTTCACCATAACTTTCCTAAAAATCAAGTGATTTCCAAAAATAATGACATTTTGTTTATGTTTTGACAACCATAGTCATTCTACATTTTAATAATTGCAATATGAACATTTTGAAAATTTGGAAATTTTTAGAATGATTGTGTAAGGGTCCCCCCTTATCATTTTTCAGAAATTTTTTTTTCACCATAACTTTCCTAAAAATCAAGTGATTTCCAAAAATAATGACATTTTGTTTATGTTTTGACACCCATAGTCATTCTACATTTCAATAATTGCAATATGAACATTTTGAAAATTTGGAAATTTTTAGAATTTGTGTAAGGGTCCCCCCTATCATTTTTCAGAAATTTTTTTTCACCATAACTTTCCTAAAAATCAAGTGATTTCCAAAAATAATGACATTTTGTTTATGTTTTGACACCCATAGTCATTCTACATTTCAATAATTGCAATATGAACATTTTGAAAATTTGGAAATTTTTAGAATTTGTGTAAGGGTCCCCCCTTATCATTTTTCAGAAATTTTTTTTTCACCATAACTTTCCTAAAAATCAAGTGATTTCCAAAAATAATGACATTTTGTTTATGTTTTGACACCCATAGTCATTCTACATTTCAATAATTGCAATATGAACATTTTGAAAATTTGGAAATTTTTAGAATTTGTGTAAGGGTCCCCCCCTTATCATTTTTCAGAAATTTTTTTTTCACCATAACTTTCTTAAAAATCAAGTGATTTCCAAAAATAATGACATTTTGTTTATGTTTTGACACCCATAGTCATTCTACATTTCAATAATTGCAATATGAACATTTTGAAAATTTGGAAATTTTTAGAATTTGTGTAAGGGTCCCCCCTTATCATTTTTCAGAAATTTTTTTTTCACCATAACTTTCCTAAAAATCAAGTGATTTCCAAAAATAATGACATTTTGTTTATGTTTTGACACCCATAGTCATTCTACATTTCAATAATTGCAATATGAACATTTTGAAAATTTGGAAATTTTTAGAATTTGTGTAAGGGTCCCCCCCTTATCATTTTTCAGAAATTTTTTTTCACCATAACTTTCCTAAAAATCAAGTGATTTCCAAAAATAATGACATTTTGTTTATGTTTTGACACCCATAGTCATTCTACATTTCAATAATTGCAATATGAACATTTTGAAAATTTGGAAATTTTTAGAATTTGTGTAAGGGTCCCCCCTTATCATTTTTCAGAAATTTTTTTTCACCATAACTTTCCTAAAAATCAAGTGATTTCCAAAAAAATAATGACATTTTGTTTATGTTTTGACACCCATAGTCATTCTACATTTCAATAATTGCAATATGAACATTTTGAAAATTTGGAAATTTTTAGAATTTGTGTAAGGGTCCCCCCTTATCATTTTTCAGAAATTTTTTTTTCACCATAACTTTCCTAAAAATCAAGTGATTTCCAAAAAATAATGACATTTTGTTTATGTTTTGACACCCATAGTCATTCTACATTTCAATAATTGCAATATGAACATTTTGAAAATTTGGAAATTTTTAGAATTTGTGTAAGGGTCCCCCCTTATCATTTTTCAGAAATTTTTTTTCACCATAACTTTCTTAAAAATCAAGTGATTTCCAAAAATAATGACATTTTGTTTATGTTTTGACACCCATAGTCATTCTACATTTCAATAATTGCAATATGAACATTTTGAAAATTTGGAAATTTTTAGAATTTGTGTAAGGGTCCCCCCCTTTATCATTTTTCAGAAATTTTTTTTTTCACCATAACTTTCCTAAAAATCAAGTGATTTCCAAAAATAATGACATTTTGTTTATGTTTTGACACCCATAGTCATTCTACATTTCAATAATTGCAATATGAACATTTTGAAAATTTGGAAATTTTTAGAATTTGTGTAAGGGTCCCCCCCTTATCATTTTTCAGAAATTTTTTTTTCACCATAACTTTCCTAAAAATCAAGTGATTTCCAAAAATAATGACATTTTGTTTATGTTTTGACACCCATAGTCATTCTACATTTCAATAATTGCAATATGAACATTTTGAAAATTTGGAAATTTTTAGAATTTGTGTAAGGGTCCCCCCTTATCATTTTTCAGAAATTTTTTTTCACCATAACTTTCCTTAAAATCACAAGTGATTTCCAAAAATAATGACATTTTGTTTATGTTTTGACACCCATAGTCATTCTACATTTCAATAATTGCAATATGAACATTTTGAAAATTTTGAAATTTTTAGAATTTGTGTAAGGGTCCCCCCCCTTATCATTTTTCAGAAATTTTTTTTCACCATAACTTTCCTAAAAATCAAGTGATTTCCAAAAATAATGACATTTTGTTTATGTTTTGACACCCATAGTCATTCTACATTTCAATAATTGCAATATGAACATTTTGAAAATTTGGAAATTTTTAGAATTTAACCCCTTTTTTTTTTTTAAAAATTTTTTTTCACCATAACTTTCCTAAAAATCAAGTGATTTCCAAAAATAATGACATTTTGTTTATGTTTTGACACCCATAGTCATTTCTACATTTCAAAAATTGCAATATAAACATTTTGAAAATTTGAAAATTTTTAGAATTTGTGTAAGGGTCCCCCCTTATCATTTTTCAGAAATTTTTTTTCACCATAACTTTCCTAAAAATCAAAAATAATTTCCAAAAAATATAAAATTGAATTTTAGAATTTATGTAAACCAAATTTTTTTTCACCCATGAATTTTTGTTTGACACCCATAGTCATTCTACATTTCAATAATTGCAATATGAACATTTTGAAAATTTGGAAATTTTTAGAATTTGTGTAAGGGTCCCCCCCTTATCATTTTTCAGAAATTTTTTTTTCACCATAACTTTCCTAAAAATTCAAGTGATTTCCAAAAATAATGACATTTTGTTTATGTTTTGACACCCATAGTCATTCTACATTTCAATAATTGCAATATGAACATTTTGAAAATTTGGAAATTTTTAGAATTTGTGTAAGGGTCCCCCCTTATCATTTTTCAGAAATTTTTTTTTCACCATAACTTTCCTAAAAATCAAGTGATTTCCAAAAATAATGACATTTTGTTTATGTTTTGACACCCATAGTCATTCTACATTTCAATAATTGCAATATGAACATTTTGAAAATTTGGAAATTTTTAGAATTTGTGTAAGGGTCCCCCCTTATCATTTTTCAGAAATTTTTTTTCACCATAACTTTCCTAAAAATTCAAGTGATTTCCAAAAAATAATGACATTTTGTTTATGTTTTGACACCCATAGTCATTCTACATTTCAATAATTGCAATATGAACATTTTGAAAATTTGGAAATTTTTAGAATTTGTGTAAGGGTCCCCCCTTATCATTTTTCAGAAATTTTTTTTTCACCATAACTTTCCTAAAAATCAAGTGATTTCCAAAAATAATGACATTTTGTTTATGTTTTGACACCCATAGTCATTCTACATTTCAATAATTGCAATATGAACATTTTGAAAATTTGGAAATTTTTAGAATTTGTGTAAGGGTCCCCCCTTATCATTTTTCAGAAATTTTTTTTTCACCATAACTTTCCTAAAAATCAAGTGATTTCCAAAAATAATGACATTTTG
This sequence comes from Zaprionus inermis, assembly GCA_018151445.1. Classification (NCBI taxonomy): domain Eukaryota; kingdom Metazoa; phylum Arthropoda; class Insecta; order Diptera; family Drosophilidae; genus Zaprionus; species Zaprionus inermis. The sequence continues at coordinate 8,103 of JAECXD010001268.1, read as the reverse complement.
TTTATGTTTTGACACCCATAGTCATTCTACATTTCAATAATTGCAATATGAACATTTTGAAAATTTGGAAATTTTTAGAATTTGTGTAAGGGTCCCCCCTTATCATTTTTCAGAAATTTTTTTTTCACCATAACTTTCCTAAAAATTCAAGTGATTTCCAAAAATAATGACATTTTGTTTATGTTTTGACACCCATAGTCATTCTACATTTCAATAATTGCAATATGAACATTTTGAAAATTTGGAAATTTTTAGAATTTGTGTAAGGGTCCCCCCCTTATCATTTTTCAGAAATTTTTTTTTCACCATAACTTTCCTAAAAATCAAGTGATTTCCAAAAATAATGACATTTTGTTTATGTTTTGACACCCATAGTCATTCTACATTTCAATAATTGCAATATGAACATTTTGAAAATTTGGAAATTTTTAGAATTTGTGTAAGGGTCCCCCCCTTATCATTTTTCAGAAATTTTTTTTTCACCATAACTTTCCTAAAAATTCAAGTGATTTCCAAAAAAATAATGACATTTTGTTTATGTTTTGACACCCATAGTCATTCTACATTTCAATAATTGCAATATGAACATTTTGAAAATTTGGAAATTTTTAGAATTTGTGTAAGGGTCCCCCCTTATCATTTTTCAGAAATTTTTTTTTCACCATAACTTTCCTAAAAATCAAGTGATTTCCAAAAAATAATGACATTTTGTTTATGTTTTGACACCCATAGTCATTCTACATTTCAATAATTGCAATATGAACATTTTGAAAATTTGGAAATTTTTAGAATTTGTGTAAGGGTCCCCCCTTATCATTTTTCAGAAATTTTTTTTTCACCATAACTTTCCTAAAAATTCAAGTGATTTCCAAAAATAATGACATTTTGTTTATGTTTTGACACCCATAGTCATTCTACATTTCAATAATTGCAATATGAACATTTTGAAAATTTGGAAATTTTTAGAATTTGTGTAAGGGTCCCCCCCTTATCATTTTTCAGAAATTTTTTTTTCACCATAACTTTCCTAAAAATCAAGTGATTTCCAAAAATAATGACATTTTGTTTATGTTTTGACACCCATAGTCATTCTACATTTCAATAATTGCAATATGAACATTTTGAAAATTTGGAAATTTTTAGAATTTGTGTAAGGGTCCCCCCTTATCATTTTTCAGAAATTTTTTTTTCACCATAACTTTCCTAAAAATCAAGTGATTTCCAAAAATAATGACATTTTGTTTATGTTTTGACACCCATAGTCATTCTACATTTCAATAATTGCAATATGAACATTTTGAAAATTTGGAAATTTTTAGAATTTGTGTAAGGGTCCCCCCTTATCATTTTTCAGAAATTTTTTTTTCACCATAACTTTCCTAAAAATCAAGTGATTTCCAAAAATAATGACATTTTGTTTATGTTTTGACACCCATAGTCATTCTACATTTCAATAATTGCAATATGAACATTTTGAAAATTTGGAAATTTTTAGAATTTGTGTAAGGGTCCCCCCTTATCATTTTTCAGAAATTTTTTTTTCACCATAACTTTCCTAAAAATCAAGTGATTTCCAAAAATAATGACATTTTGTTTATGTTTTGACACCCATAGTCATTCTACATTTCAATAATTGCAATATGAACATTTTGAAAATTTGGAAATTTTTAGAATTTGTGTAAGGGTCCCCCCTTATCATTTTTCAGAAATTTTTTTTTCACCATAACTTTCCTAAAAATCAAGTGATTTCCAAAAATAATGACATTTTGTTTATGTTTTGACACCCATAGTCATTCTACATTTCAATAATTGCAATATGAACATTTTGAAAATTTGGAAATTTTTAGAATTTGTGTAAGGGTCCCCCCTTATCATTTTTCAGAAATTTTTTTTTCACCATAACTTTCCTAAAAATTCAAGTGATTTCCAAAAATAATGACATTTTGTTTATGTTTTGACACCCATAGTCATTCTACATTTCAATAATTGCAATATGAACATTTTGAAAATTTGGAAATTTTTAGAATTTGTGTAAGGGTCCCCCCTTATCATTTTTCAGAAATTTTTTTTTCACCATAACTTTCCTAAAAATTCAAGTGATTTCCAAAAATAATGACATTTTGTTTATGTTTTGACACCCATAGTCATTCTACATTTCAATAATTGCAATATGAACATTTTGAAAATTTGGAAATTTTTAGAATTTGTGTAAGGGTCCCCCCCTTATCATTTTTCAGAAATTTTTTTTTCACCATAACTTTCCTAAAAATCAAGTGATTTCCAAAAATAATGACATTTTGTTTATGTTTTGACACCCATAGTCATTCTACATTTCAATAATTGCAATATGAACATTTTGAAAATTTGGAAATTTTTAGAATTTGTGTAAGGGTCCCCCCCTTATCATTTTTCAGAAATTTTTTTTTCACCATAACTTTCCTAAAAATTCAAGTGATTTCCAAAAAATAATGACATTTTGTTTATGTTTTGACACCCATAGTCATTCTACATTTCAATAATTGCAATATGAACATTTTGAAAATTTGGAAATTTTTAGAATTTGTGTAAGGGTCCCCCCCTTATCATTTTTCAGAAATTTTTTTTTCACCATAAATTTCCAAAAATAATGACATTTTTTTTATTTTTTGACACCCATAGTCATTCTACATTTCAATAATTGCAATATGAACATTTTGAAAATTTGGAAATTTTATTATTTTCAGAAATTTTTTTTCCACCATAACTTTCCTAAAAAATCAAGTGATTTCCCAAAATAAAATTTTGTTATGTTTTACAAGGTCCCCCTTATCATTTTTCAGAAATTTTTTTTACACCATAACTTTCCTAAAAATCAAGTGATTTCCAAAAATAATGACATTTTGTTTATGTTTTGACACCCATAGTCATTCTACATTTCAATAATTGCAATATGAACATTTTGAAAATTTGGAAATTTTTAGAATTTGTGTAAGGGTCCCCCCTATCATTTTTCAGAAATTTTTTTTCACCATAACTTTCCTAAAAATCAAGTGATTTCCAAAAATAATGACATTTTGTTTATGTTTTGACACCCATAGTCATTCTACATTTCAATAATTGCAATATGAACATTTTGAAAATTTGGAAATTTTTAGAATTTGTGTAAGGGTCCCCCCCTTATCATTTTTCAGAAATTTTTTTTTCACCATAACTTTCCTAAAAATTAAAGTGATTTCCAAAAATAATGACATTTTGTTTATGTTTTGACACCCATAGTCATTCTACATTTCAATAATTGCAATATGAACATTTTGAAAATTTGGAAATTTTTAGAATTTGTGTAAGGGTCCCCCCCTTATCATTTTTCAGAAATTTTTTTTTCACCATAACTTTCCTAAAAATCAAGTGATTTCCAAAAATAATGACATTTTGTTTATGTTTTGACACCCATAGTCATTCTACATTTCAATAATTGCAATATGAACATTTTGAAAATTTGGAAATTTTTAGAATTTGTGTAAGGGTCCCCCCTTATCATTTTTCAGAAATTTTTTTTTCACCATAACTTTCCTAAAAATCAAGTGATTTCCAAAAATAATGACATTTTGTTTATGTTTTGACACCCATAGTCATTCTACATTTCAATAATTGCAATATGAACATTTTGAAAATTTGGAAATTTTTAGAATTTGTGTAAGGGTCCCCCCCTTATCATTTTTCAGAAATTTTTTTTTCCACCATAACTTTCCTAAAAATTCAAGTGATTTCCAAAAATAATGACATTTTGTTTATGTTTTGACACCCATAGTCATTCTACATTTCAATAATTGCAATATGAACATTTTGAAAATTTGGAAATTTTTAGAATTTGTGTAAGGGTCCCCCCCTTATCATTTTTCAGAAATTTTTTTTCACCATAACTTTCCTAAAAATCAAGTGATTTCCAAAAATAATGACATTTTGTTTATGTTTTGACACCCATAGTCATTCTACATTTCAATAATTGCAATATGAACATTTTGAAAATTTGGAAATTTTTAGAATTTGTGTAAGGGTCCCCCCTTATCATTTTTCAGAAATTTTTTTTTCACCATAACTTTCCTAAAAATCAAGTGATTTCCAAAAATAATGACATTTTGTTTATGTTTTGACACCCATAGTCATTCTACATTTCAATAATTGCAATATGAACATTTTGAAAATTTGGAAATTTTTAGAATTTGTGTAAGGGTCCCCCCTTATCATTTTTCAGAAATTTTTTTTTTCACCATAACTTTCCTAAAAATCAAGTGATTTCCAAAAATAATGACATTTTGTTTATGTTTTGACACCCATAGTCATTCTACATTTCAATAATTGCAATATGAACATTTTGAAAATTTGGAAATTTTTAGAATTTGTGTAAGGGTCCCCCCTTATCATTTTTCAGAAATTTTTTTTTCACCATAACTTTCCTAAAAATCAAGTGATTTCCAAAAATAATGACATTTTGTTTATGTTTTGACACCCATAGTCATTCTACATTTCAATAATTGCAATATGAACATTTTGAAAATTTGGAAATTTTTAGAATTTGTGTAAGGGTCCCCCCTTATCATTTTTCAGAAATTTTTTTTTCACCATAACTTTCCTAAAAATCAAGTGATTTCCAAAAATAATGACATTTTGTTTATGTTTTGACACCCATAGTCATTCTACATTTCAATAATTGCAATATGAACATTTTGAAAATTTGGAAATTTTTAGAATTTGTGTAAGGGTCCCCCCCTTATCATTTTTCAGAAAATTTTTTTTCACCATAACTTTCCTAAAAATCAAGTGATTTCCAAAAATAATGACATTTTGTTTATGTTTTGACACCCATAGTCATTCTACATTTCAATAATTGCAATATGAACATTTTGAAAATTTGGAAATTTTTAGAATTTGTGTAAGGGTCCCCCCCTTATCATTTTTCAGAAATTTTTTTTCACCATAACTTTCCTAAAAATCAAGTGATTTCCAAAAATAATGACATTTTGTTTATGTTTTGACACCCATAGTCATTCTACATTTCAATAATTGCAATATGAACATTTTGAAAATTTGGAAATTTTTAGAATTTGTGTAAGGGTCCCCCCTTATCATTTTTCAGAAATTTTTTTTCACCATAACTTTCCTAAAAATCAAGTGATTTCCAAAAATAATGACATTTTGTTTATGTTTTGACACCCATAGTCATTCTACATTTCAATAATTGCAATATGAACATTTTGAAAATTTGGAAATTTTTAGAATTTGTGTAAGGGTCCCCCCTTATCATTTTTCAGAAATTTTTTTTTCACCATAACTTTCCTAAAAATCAAGTGATTTCCAAAAATAATGACATTTTGTTTATGTTTTGACACCCATAGTCATTCTACATTTCAATAATTGCAATATGAACATTTTGAAAATTTGGAAATTTTTAGAATTTGTGTAAGGGTCCCCCCTTATCATTTTTCAGAAAATTTTTTTTCACCATAACTTTCCTAAAAATCAAGTGATTTCCAAAAATAATGACATTTTGTTTATGTTTTGACACCCATAGTCATTCTACATTTCAATAATTGCAATATGAACATTTTGAAAATTTGGAAATTTTTAGAATTTGTGTAAGGGTCCCCCCTTATCATTTTTCAGAAATTTTTTTTCACCATAACTTTCCTAAAAATTCAAGTGATTTCCAAAAATAATGACATTTTGTTTATGTTTTGACACCCATAGTCATTCTACATTTCAATAATTGCAATATGAACATTTTGAAAATTTGGAAATTTTTAGAATTTGTGTAAGGGTCCCCCCTTATCATTTTTCAAAAATTTTTTTTTCACCATAACTTTCCTAAAAATCAAAAATTTCCAAAAAAAATCAAGGATTTCCAAAAATAATGACATTTTGTTTATGTTTTGACACCCATAGTCATTCTACATTTCAATAATTGCAATATGAACATTTTGAAAATTTGGAAATTTTTTAGAATTTGTGTAAGGGTCCCCCCTTATCATTTTTCAGAAATTTTTTTTTCACCATAACTTTCCTAAAAATCAAGTGATTTCCAAAAATAATGACATTTTGTTTATGTTTTGACACCCATAGTCATTCTACATTTCAATAATTGCAATATGAACATTTTGAAAATTTGGAAATTTTTAGAATTTGTGTAAGGGTCCCCCCCTTATCATTTTTCAGAAATTTTTTTTTCACCATAACTTTCCTAAAAATCAAGTGATTTCCAAAAATAATGACATTTTGTTTATGTTTTGACACCCATAGTCATTCTACATTTCAATAATTGCAATATGAACATTTTGAAAATTTGGAAATTTTTAGAATTTGTGTAAGGGTCCCCCCTTATCATTTTTCAGAAATTTTTTTTTCACCATAACTTTCCTAAAAATCAAGTGATTTCCAAAAATAATGACATTTTGTTTATGTTTTGACACCCATAGTCATTCTACATTTCAATAATTGCAATATGAACATTTTGAAAATTTGGAAATTTTTAGAATTTGTTAAGGGCCCCCTTATCATTTTCAAAAATTTTTTTTCACCATAACTTCCTAAAATTCAAGTTTTTAAAAATAATTATTTTTTTTTTTTTTTTTACACCCATAGTCATTCTACATTTCAATAATTGCAATATAACATTTTGAAAATTTGGAAAATTTTTAGAATTTGTGTAAGGGTCCCCCCCTTATCATTTTTCAGAAATTTTTTTTCACCAATAACTTTCCTAAAAATCAAGTGATTTCCAAAAATAATGACATTTTGTTTATGTTTTGACACCCATAGTCATTCTACATTTCAATAATTGCAATATGAACATTTTGAAAATTTGGAAATTTTTAGAATTTGTGTAAGGGTCCCCCTTATCATTTTTCAGAAATTTTTTTTTCACCATAACTTTCCTAAAAATCAAGTGATTTCCAAAAATAATGACATTTTGTTTATGTTTTGACACCCATAGTCATTCTACATTTCAATAATTGCAATATGAACATTTTGAAAATTTGGAAATTTTTAGAATTTGTGTAAGGGTCCCCCCCTTATCATTTTTCAGAAAATTTTTTTTTCACCATAACTTTCCTAAAAATCAAGTGATTTCCAAAAATAATGACATTTTGTTTATGTTTTGACACCCATAGTCATTCTACATTTCAATAATTGCAATATGAACATTTTGAAAATTTGGAAATTTTTAGAATTTGTGTAAGGGTCCCCCCTTATCATTTTTCAGAAATTTTTTTTTCACCATAACTTTCCTAAAAATCAAGTGATTTCCAAAAATAATGACATTTTGTTTATGTTTTGACACCCATAGTCATTCTACATTTCAATAATTGCAATATGAACATTTTGAAAATTTGGAAATTTTTAGAATTTGTGTAAGGGTCCCCCCTTATCATTTTTCAGAAATTTTTTTTTCACCATAACTTTCCTAAAAATCAAGTGATTTCCAAAAATAATGACATTTTGTTTATGTTTTGACACCCATAGTCATTCTACATTTCAATAATTGCAATATGAACATTTTGAAAATTTGGAAATTTTTAGAATTTGTGTAAGGGTCCCCCCTTATCATTTTTCAGAAATTTTTTTTCACCATAATTTTCTAAAAATTAAGGGATTTCCAAAAATAATGACATTTTGTTTATGTTTTGACACCCATAGTCATTCTACATTTCAATAATTGCAATATGAACATTTTGAAAATTTGGAAATTTTTAGAATTTGTGTAAGGGTCCCCCCTTATCATTTTTCAGAAATTTTTTTTCACCATAACTTTCCTAAAAATCAAGTGATTTCCAAAAAAAAGACATTTTGTTTATGTTTTGACACCCATAGTCATTCTACATTTCAATAATTGCAATATGAACATTTTGAAAATTTGGAAATTTTTAAGAATTTGTGTAAGGGTCCCCCCCTTATCATTTTTCAGAAATTTTTTTTTCACCATAACTTTCCTAAAAATCAAGTGATTTCCAAAAATAATGACATTTTGTTTATGTTTTGACACCCATAGTCATTCTACATTTCAATAATTGCAATATGAACATTTTGAAAATTTGGAAATTTTTAGAATTTGTGTAAGGGTCCCCCCTT
>JAECXD010001260.1:0-12744 GCA_018151445.1 Zaprionus inermis | reverse complement strand
CAGATCAAGTTTATTTTGGATTTTCGCCACGCCTCCATCCGCCCCCACAAATCGAAAAAAAGTCGATTGTAGCTGCAGATATAGCTCTACAGCAATCATTTTTTATACATGTGATAAAAACCACCATGCGGGCGTGTTGGCAAAGTTTCAATAAGATCGGCCGATAAATAAGGAAGATATTCAAGAAATAGTATTGCACTGTGGCCATGTGCTTATGTCTGTTTTTATACCCGCTACTCGAAGAGTATAAGGGTATTATAACTTTGTGCCAACCGAAAATGTTTGTAACAGGCAGAAGGAGACATCTCCGACCCCATAAAGTATATATATTCTGAATCAGCATGAGCAGCCGAGTCGATATAGCCATGTCCGTCTGTCCGTCTGTCCGTCTGTCTGTCTGTCCGTCCGTGTGAAAACCTAGATCTCAGCTATTATAAGAGCTAGAGCTACCAAATTTGGGAACAATATGTGTTAATTCTGCACGCAGATCAAGTTTATTTTGGATTTTCGCCACGCCTCCATCCGCCCCCACAAATCGAAAAAAGTCGATTGTAGCTGCAAATATAGCTCTACAGCAATCATTTAGTATAAGGGTATTATAACTTTGTGCCAACCGAAAATGTTTGTAACAGGCAGAAGGAGACATCTCCGACCCCCATAAAGTATATATATTCTGAATCAGCATGAACAGCCGAGTCGATATAGCGCCATGTCCGTCTGTCCGTCTGTCCGTCTGTCCGTCTGTCTGTCTGTCAAAGATCCGTGTGAAAACCTAGATCTCAGCTATTATAAGAGCTAGAGCTACCAAATTTGGGGACAATATGTGTTAATTCTGCACGCAGATCAAGTTTATTTTTGGATTTTCGCCACGCCTCCATCCGCCCCCACAAATCGAAAAAAAGTCGATTGTAGCTGCAAATATAGCTCTACAGCAATCATTTTTTATACAAAAAAGGGAAAAAAAAAAAAAGAAAAAAAACGCAAACCCGCTACTCGAAGAGTATAAGGGTATTATAACTTTGTGCCAACCGAAAATGTTTGTAACAGGCAGAAGGAGACATCTCCGACCCCCATAAAGTATATATATTCTGAATCAGCATGAACAGCCGAGTCGATATAGCCATGTCCGTCTGTCCGTCTGTCCGTCTGTCTGTCTGTCCGTCCGTGTGAAAACCTAGATCTCAGCTATTATAAGAGCTAGAGCTACCAAATTTGGGGACAATATGTGTTAATTCTGCACGCAGATCAAGTTTATTTTGGATTTTCGCCACGCCTCCATCCGCCCCCACAAATCGAAAAAAAGTCGATTGTAGCTGCAAATATAGCTCTACAGCAATCATTTTTTATACCCGCTACTCGAAGAGTATAAGGGTATTATAACTTTGTGCCAACCGAAAATGTTTGTAACAGGCAGAAGGAGACATCTCCGACCCCATAAAGTATATATATTCTGAATCAGCATGAACAGCCGAGTCGATATAGCCATGTCCGTCTGTCCTTTCTGGCCGTCTGCCCGTCTGTCCGTCTGTCTGTCTGTCCGTCCGTGTGAAAACCTAGATCTCAGCTATTATAAGAGCTAGAGCTACCAAATTTGGGGACAATATGTGTTAATTCTGCACGCAGATCAAGTTTATTTTGGATTTTCGCCACGCCTCCATCCGCCCCCACAAATCGAAAAAGTCGATTGTAGCTGCAAATATAGCTCTACAGCAATCATTTTTATACCCGCTACTCGAAGAGTATAAGGGTATTATAACTTTGTGCCAACCACGAAAATGTTTGTAACAGGCAGAAGGAGACATCTCCGACCCCATAAAGTATATATATTCTGAATCAGCATGAACAGCCGAGTCGATATAGCCATGTCCGTCTGTCCGTCTGTCCGTCTGTCCGTCTGTCTGTCTGTCCGTCCGTGTGAAAACCTAGATCTCAGCTATTATAAGAGCTAGAGCTACCAAATTTGGGGACAATATGTGTTAATTCTGCACGCAGATCAAGTTTATTTTGGATTTTCGCCACGCCTCCATCCGCCCCCACAAATCGAAAAAAAGTCGATTGTAGCTGCAAATATAGCTCTACAGCAATCATTTTTTATACCCGCTACTCGAAGAGTATAAGGGTATTATAACTTTGTGCCAACCGAAAATGTTTGTAACAGGCAGAAGGAGACATCTCCGACCCCATAAAGTATATATATTCTGAATCAGCATGAACAGCCGAGTCGATATAGCCATGTCCGTCTGTCCGTCTGTCCGTCTGTCTGTCTGTCCGTCCGTGTGAAAACCTAGATCTCAGCTATTATAAGAGCTAGAGCTACCAAATTTGGGGACAATATGTGTTAATTCTGCACGCAGATCAAGTTTATTTTGGATTTTCGCCACGCCTCCATCCGCCCCCACAAATCGAAAAAAAGTCGATTGTAGCTGCAAATATAGCTCTACAGCAATCATTTTTTATACATGTGATAAAAACCACCATGCGGGCGTGTTGGCAAAGTTTCAATAAGATCGGCCGATAAATAAGGAAGATATTCAAGAAATAGTATTGCACTGTGGCCATGTGCTTATGTCGGTTTTTATACCCGCTACGAAATGTATAAGGCGTATTAAAAGTTGTAACTTTTATAACTTTGTGCCAACCGAAAATGTTTGTAACAGGCAGAAGGAGACATCTCCGACCCCATAAAGTATATATATTCTGAATCAGCATGAACAGCCGAGTCGATATAGCCATGTCCGTCTGTCCGTCTGTCCGTCTGTCCGTCTGTCTGTCTGTCCGTCCGTGTGAAAACCTAGATCTCAGCTATTATAAGAGCTAGAGCTACCAAATTTGGGGACAATATGTGTTAATTCTGCACGCAGATCAAGTTTATTTTGGATTTTCGCCACGCCTCCATCCGCCCCACAAATCGAAAAAAAGTCGATTGTAGCTGCAAATATAGCTCTACAGCTAATCGTTTTTATACCCGCTACTCGAAGAGTATAAGGGTATTATAACTTTGTGCCAACCGAAAATGTTTGTAACAGGCAGAAGGAGACATCTCCGACCCCATAAAGTATATATATTCTGAATCAGCATGAACAGCCGAGTCGATATAGCCATGTCCGTCTGTCCGTCTGTCCGTCTGTCCGTCTGGCCGTCCGTGTGAAAACCTAGATCTCAGCTATTATAAGAGCTAGAGCTACCAAATTTGGGGACAATATGTGTTAATTCTGCACGCAGATCAAGTTTATTTTGGATTTTCGCCACGCCTCCATCCGCCCCCACAAATCGAAAAAAGTCGATTGTAGCTGCAAATATAGCTCTACAGCAATCATTTTTATACCCGCTACTCGAAGAGTATAAGGGTATTATAACTTTGTGCCAACCGAAAATGTTTGTAACAGGCAGAAGGAGACATCTCCGACCCCATAAAGTATATATATTCTGAATCAGCATGAACAGCCGAGTCGATATAGCCATGTCCGTCCTGTCCGTCTGTCCGTCTGTCCTGTCCGTCCGTCCGTGAAAACCTAGATCTCAGCTATTATAAGAGCTAGAGCTACCAAATTTGGGGACAATATGTGTTAATTCTGCACGCAGATCAAGTTTATTTTGGATTTTCGCCACGCCTCCATCCGCCCCCACAAATCGAAAAAAAGTCGATTGTAGCTGCAAATATAGCTCTACAGCAATCATTTTTTATACATGTGATAAAAACCACCATGCGGGCGTTTGGCAAAGTTTCAATAAAGATCCCGATAAATAAGGAAATATTCAAAAATAGTATTCACTGTGGCCATGTGCTTATGTCGGTTTTTATACCCGCTACTCGAAGAGTATAAGGGTATTATAACTTTGTGCCAACCGAAAATGTTTGTAACAGGCAGAAGGAGACATCTCCGACCCCATAAAGTATATATATTCTGAATCAGCATGAACAGCCGAGTCGATATAGCCATGTCCGTCTGTCCGTCTGTCCGTCTGTCCGTCTGTCTGTCTGTCCGTCCGTGTGAAAACCTAGATCTCAGCTATTATAAGAGCTAGAGCTACCAAATTTGGGGACAATATGTGTTAATTCTGCACGCAGATCAAGTTTATTTTGGATTTTCGCCACGCCTCCATCCGCCCCCACAAATCGAAAAAAAGTCGATTGTAGCTGCAAATATAGCTCTACAGCAATCATTTTTTATACATGTGATAAAAACCACCAGATCGGCCGATAAATAAGGAAGATATTCAAGAAATAGTATTGCACTGTGGCCATGTGCTTATGTCGGTTTTTATACCCGCTACTCGAAGAGTATAAGGGTATTATAACTTTGTGCCAACCGAAAATGTTTGTAACAGGCAGAAGGAGACATCTCCGACCCCATAAAGTATATATATTCTGAATCAGCATGAACAGCCGAGTCGATATAGCCATGTCCGTCTGTCCGTCTGTCCGTCTGTCCGTCTGTCTGTCTGTCCGTCCGTGTGAAAACCTAGATCTCAGCTATTATAAGAGCTAGAGCTACCAAATTTGGGGACAATATGTGTTAATTCTGCACGCAGATCAAGTTTATTTTGGATTTTCGCCACGCCTCCATCCGCCCCCACAAATCGAAAAAAAGTCGATTGTAGCTGCAAATATAGCTCTACAGCAATCATTTTTATACCCGCTACTCGAAGAGTATAAGGGTATTATAACTTTGTGCCAACCGAAAATGTTTGTAACAGGCAGAAGGAGACATCTCCGACCCCATAAAGTATATATATTCTGAATCAGCATGAACAGCCGAGTCGATATAGCCATGTCCGTCTGTCCGTCTGTCCGTCTGTCCGTCTGTCTGTCTGTCCGTCCGTGTGAAAACCTAGATCTCAGCTATTATAAGAGCTAGAGCTACCAAATTTGGGGACAATATGTGTTAATTCTGCACGCAGATCAAGTTTATTTTGGATTTTCGCCACGCCTCCATCCGCCCCCACAAATCGAAAAAAAGTCGATTGTAGCTGCAAATATAGCTCTACAGCAATCATTTTTAATAAAATTTTTTTAAATTTTATTTTTTTTTATACCCGCTACTCGAAGAGTATAAGGGTATTATAACTTTGTGCCAACCGAAAATGTTTGTAACAGGCAGAAGGAGACATCTCCGACCCCATAAAGTATATATATTCTGAATCAGCATGAACAGCCGAGTCGATATAGCCATGTCCGTCTGTCCGTCTGTCTGTCTGTCCGTCCGTGTGAAAACCTAGATCTCAGCTATTATAAGAGCTAGAGCTACCAAATTTGGGGACAATATGTGTTAATTCTGCACGCAGATCAAGTTTATTTTGGATTTTCGCCACGCCTCCATCCGCCCCCACAAATCGAAAAAAGTCGATTGTAGCTGCAAATATAGCTCTACAGCAATCATTTTTTATACATGTGATAAAAACCACCATGCGGGCGTGTTGGCAAAGTTTCAATAAGATCGGCCGATAAATAAGGAAGATATTCAAGAAATAGTATTGCACTGGGGCCATGTGCTTATGTCGGTTTTTATACCCGCTACTCGAAGAGTATAAGGGTATTATAACTTTGTGCCAACCGAAAATGTTTGTAACAGGCAGAAGGAGACATCTCCGACCCCATAAAGTATATATATTCTGAATCAGCATGAACAGCCGAGTCGATATAGCCATGTCCGTCTGTCCGTCTGTCCGTCTGGCTGTCTGTCTGTCTGTCCGTCAGTGTGAAAACCTAGATCTCAGCTATTATAAGAGCTAGAGCTACCAAATTTGGGAGCAATATGTGTTAATTCTGCACGCAGATCAAGTTTATTTTGGATTTTCGCCACGCCTCCATCCGCCCCCACAAATCGAAAAAAAGTCGATTGTAGCTGCAAATATAGCTCTACAGCAATCATTTTTTATACCCGCTAAAAACCACCATGCGAAGAGTTTCAATAAGATCGGCCAAAATTCAAGAAATAGTATTGCACTGGGCCATGTCTTTTTTTTACCCCTACTCGAAGAGTATAAGGGTATTATAACTTTGTGCCAACCGAAAATGTTTGTAACAGGCAGAAGGAGACATCTCCGACCCCATAAAGTATATATATTCTGAATCAGCATGAACAGCCGAGTCGATATAGCCATGTCCGTCTGTCCGTCTGTCCGTCTGTCCGTCTGTCTGTCTGTCCGTCCGTGTGAAAACCTAGATCTCAGCTATTATAAGAGCTAGAGCTACCAAATTTGGGAACAATATGTGTTAATTCTGCACGCAGATCAAGTTTATTTTGGATTTTCGCCACGCCTCCATCCGCCCCCACAAATCGAAAAAAAGTCGATTGTAGCTGCAAATATAGCTCTACAGCAATCATTTTTTAAAAAAAAAAAATTTAAATTTAAAAAAAAAAAAAAAGAAATATTAAAAATTTTTCATTTTATTTTTTATTGTTTTTATACCCGCTACTCGAAGAGTATAAGGGTATTATAACTTTGTGCCAACCGAAAATGTTTGTAACAGGCAGAAGGAGACATCTCCGACCCCATAAAGTATATATATTCTGAATCAGCATGAACAGCCGAGTCGATATAGCCATGTCCGTCTGTCCGTCTGTCCGTCTGTCCGTCTGTCCGTCTGTCCGTCCGTGTGAAAACCTAGATCTCAGCTATTATAAGAGCTAGAGCTACCAAATTTGGGAACAATATGTGTTAATTCTGCACGCAGATCAAGTTTATTTTGGATTTTCGCCACGCCTCCATCCGCCCCCACAAATCGAAAAAAAGTCGATTGTAGCTGCAAATATAGCTCTACAGCAATCATTTTTTTTTTTATAAAATCGAAGGGGGGTTTTGTTTTTTTTTTTATTATCGCAAAAAAGGAAGAATTTTTTGAAGAGTATTTTTTTTTTGCCTTGTTTTTTTGTCGTTTTATACCCGCTACTCGAAGAGTATAAGGGTATTATAACTTTGTGCCAACCGAAAATGTTTGTAACAGGCAGAAGGAGACATCTCCGACCCCATAAAGTATATATATTCTGAATCAGCATGAACAGCCGAGTCGATATAGCCATGTCCGTCTGTCCGTCTGTCCGTCTGTCCGTCTGTCTGTCCGTCCGTGTGAAAACCTAGATCTCAGCTATTATAAGAGCTAGAGCTACCAAATTTGGGGACAATATGTGTTAATTCTGCACGCAGATCAAGTTTATTTTGGATTTTCGCCACGCCTCCATCCGCCCCCACAAATCGAAAAAAGTCGATTGTAGCTGCAAATATAGCTCCACAGCAATCATTTTTTATACATGTGATAAAAACCACCATGCGGGCGTGTTGGCAAAGTTTCAATAAGATCGGCCGATAAATAAGGAAGATATTCAAGAAATAGTATTGCACTGTGGCCATGTGCTTATGTCGGTTTTTATACCCGCTACTCGAAGAGTATAAGGTATGGTATTATAACTTTGTGCCAACCGAAAATGTTTGTAACAGGCAGAAGGAGACATCTCCGACCCCATAAAGTATATATATTCTGAATCAGCATGAACAGCCGAGTCGATATAGCCATGTCCGTCCGCTGTCCGTCTGGCCGTCTGTCTGTCTGTCTGTCCGTCCGTGTGAAAACCTAGATCTCAGCTATTATAAGAGCTAGAGCTACCAAATTTGGGGACAATATGTGTTAATTCTGCACGCAGATCAAGTTTATTTTGGATTTTCGCCACGCCTCCATCCGCCCCCACAAATCGAAAAAAGTCGATTGTAGCTGCAAATATAGCTCTACAGCAATCATTTTTTATACATGTTTCAATAAGATCGGCCGATAAATAAGGAAGATATTCAAGAAATAGTATTGCACTGTGGCATGTGCTTATGTCGGTTTTATACCCGCTACTCGAAGAGTATAAGGGTATTATAACTTTGTGCCAACCGAAAATGTTTGTAACAGGCAGAAGGAGACATCTCCGACCCCATAAAGTATATATATTCTGAATCAGCATGAACAGCCGAGTCGATATAGCCATGTCCGTCTGTCCGTCTGGCCGTCTGTCCGTCTGTCCGTCTGTCTGTCTGTCCGTCCGTGTGAAAACCTAGATCTCAGCTATTATAAGAGCTAGAGCTACCAAATTTGGGGACAATATGTGTTAATTCTGCACGCAGATCAAGTTTATTTTGGATTTTCGCCACGCCTCCATCCGCCCCCACAAATCGAAAAAAGTCGATTGTAGCTGCAAATATAGCTCTACAGCAATCATTTTTTATACTGTGATAAAACCACCATGCGGGCGTGTTGGCAAAGTTTCAATAAGATCGGCCGATAAATAAGGAAGATATTCAAAAATAGTATTCACTGTGCCATGTGCTTATGTCGGTTTTTATACCCGCTACTCGAAGAGTATAAGGGTATTATAACTTTGTGCCAACCGAAAATGTTTGTAACAGGCAGAAGGAGACATCTCCGACCCCATAAAGTATATATATTCTGAATCAGCATGAACAGCCGAGTCGATATAGCCATGTCCGTCTGTCCGTCCGTCTGTCCGTCTGTCCGTCTGTCTGTCCGTCCGTGTGAAAACCTAGATCTCAGCTATTATAAGAGCTAGAGCTACCAAATTTGGGGACAATATGTGTTAATTCTGCACGCAGATCAAGTTTATTTTGGATTTTCGCCACGCCTCCATCCGCCCCCACAAATCGAAAAAAAGTCGATTGTAGCTGCAAATATAGCTCTACAGCAATCATTTTTATACCCGCTACTCGAAGAGTATAAGGGTATTATAACTTTGTGCCAACCGAAAATGTTTGTAACAGGCAGAAGGAGACATCTCCGACCCCATAAAGTATATATATTCTGAATCAGCATGAACAGCCGAGTCGATATAGCCATGTCCGTCTGTCCGTCTGTCCGTCTGTCCGTCTGTCTGTCTGTCCGTCCGTGTGAAAACCTAGATCTCAGCTATTATAAGAGCTAGAGCTACCAAATTTGGGGACAATATGTGTTAATTCTGCACGCAGATCAAGTTTATTTTGGATTTTCGCCACGCCTCCATCCGCCCCCACAAATCGAAAAAAAAGTCGATTGTAGCTGCAAATATAGCTCTACAGCAATCATTTTTTATACCCGCTACTCGAAGAGTATAAGGGTATTATAACTTTGTACCAACCGAAAATGTTTGTAACAGGCAGAAAGAGACATCTCCGACCCCATAAAGATATATATTCTAATCAGCCAAGAACAGGCGGTCGATATAGCCATGTCCGTCGTCGTTTATCCGTCTGTAGCCGTCTGTCCGTTAGCATGTCCGTCTGTCCGTCTGTCCGTCCGTGTGAAAACCTAGATCTCAGCTATTATAAGAGCTAGAGCTACCAAATTTGGGGACAATATGTGTTAATTCTGCACGCAGATCAAGTTTATTTTTTAGTTTTCGCCACGCCTCCATCCGCCCCCACAAATCGAAAAAAAGTCGATTGTAGCTGCAAATATAGCTCTACAGCAATCATTTTTTATACCCGCTACTCGAAGAGTATAAGGGTATTATAACTTTGTGCCAACCGAAAATGTTTGTAACAGGCAGAAGGAGACATCTCCGACCCCATAAAGTATATATATTCTGAATCAGCATGAACAGCCGAGTCGATATAGCCATGTCCGTCTGTCCGTCTGTCCGTCTGTCCGTCTGTCCGTCTGTCTGTCTGTCCGTCCGTGTGAAAACCTAGATCTCAGCTATTATAAGAGCTAGAGCTACCAAATTTGGGGACAATATGTGTTAATTCTGCACGCAGATCAAGTTTATTTTGGATTTTCGCCACGCCTCCATCCCCCCCACAAATCGAAAAAAAGTCGATTGTAGCTGCAAATATAGCTCTACAGCAATCATTTTTTATACATGTGATAAAAACCACCATGCGGGCGTGTTGGCAAAAGTTTCAATAAGATCGGCCGATAAATAAGGAAGATATTCAAGAAATAGTATTGCACTGTGGCAAGCTTATGTCGGTTTTTATACCCGCTACTCGAAGAGTATAAGGGTATTATAACTTTGTGCCAACCGAAAATGTTTGTAACAGGCAGAAGGAGACATCTCCGACCCCATAAAGTATATATATTCTGAATCAGCATGAACAGCCGAGTCGATATAGCCATGTCCGTCTCCGTCTGTCCGTCTGCTGTCCGTCTGTCTGTCTGTCTGTCCGTCCGTGTGAAAACCTAGATCTCAGCTATTATAAGAGCTAGAGCTACCAAATTTGGGGACAATATGTGTTAATTCTGCACGCAGATCAAGTTTATTTTGGATTTTCGCCACGCCTCCATCCGCCCCCACAAATCGAAAAAAAGTCGATTGTAGCTGCAAATATAGCTCTACAGCAATCATTTTTATACCCGCTACTCGAAGAGTATAAGGGTATTATAACTTTGTGCCAACCGAAAATGTTTGTAACAGGCAGAAGGAGACATCTCCGACCCCATAAAGTATATATATTCTGAATCAGCATGAACAGCCGAGTCGATATAGCCATGTCCGTCTGTCCGTCTGTCTGTCTGTCCGTCCGTGTGAAAACCTAGATCTCAGCTATAATAAGAGCTAGAGCTGCCAAATTTGGGGACAATATGTGTTAATTCTGCACGCAGATCACAATATGTGTTAATTCTGCACGCAGATCAAGTTTATTTTGGATTTTCGCCACGCCTCCATCCGCCCCCACAAATCGAAAAAAAGTCGATTGTAGCTGCAAATATAGCTCTACAGCAATCATTTTTTATACATGTATAAAAACCACCATGCGGGCGTGTTGGCAAAGTTTCAATAAGATCGGCCGATAAATAAGGAAGATATTCAAGAAATAGTATTGCACTGTGGCCATGTGCTTATGTCGGTTTTTCCTAATACAGAACAACTATACCCGCTACCCGAAGAGTATAAGGGTATTATAACTTTGTGCCAACCGAAAATGTTTGTAACAGGCAGAAGGAGACATCTCCGACCCCATAAAGTATATATATTCTGAATCAGCATGAACAGCCGAGTCGATATAGCCATGTCCGTCGTCCTCGTCCGTCGTCTGTCCGTCTGTCTGTCTGTCCGTCCGTGTGAAAACCTAGAACTCAGCTATAATAAGAGCTAGAGCTGCCAAATTTGGGGACAATATGTGTTAATTCTGCACGCAGATCACAATATGTGTTAATTCTGCACGCAGATCAAGTTTATTTTGGATTTTCGCCACGCCTCCATCCGCCCCCACAAATCGAAAAAACGTCGATTGCAGCTGCAATATAGCTCTAGGAGACATCTCCGACCCCATAAAGTATATATATTCTGAATCAGCATGAACAGCCGAGTCGATATAGCCATGTCCGTCTGTCCGTCTGTCCGTCTGTCCGTCTGTCTGTCTGTCCGTCCGTGTGAAAAACCTAGATCTCAGCTATTATAAGAGCTAGAGCTACCAAATTTGGGGACAATATGTGTTAATTCTGCACGCAGATCAAGTTTATTTTGGATTTTCGCCACGCCTCCATCCGCCCCCACAAATCGAAAAAAAGTCGATTGTAGCTGCAAATTAGCTCTACAGCAATCATTTTTATACCCGCTACTCGAAGAGTATAAGGGTATTATAACTTTGTGCCAACCGAAAATGTTTGTAACAGGCAGAAGGAGACATCTCCGACCCCATAAAGTATATATATTCTGAATCAGCATGAACAGCCGAGTCGATATAGCCATGTCCGTCTGTCCGTCTGTCCGTGTGTCCGTCTGTCCGTCCGTGTGAAAACCTAGATCTCAGCTATTATAAGAGCTAGAGCTACCAAATTTGGGGACAATATGTGTTAATTCTGCACGCAGATCAAGTTTATTTTGGATTTTCGCCACGCCTCCATCCGCCCCCACAAATCGAAAAAAGTCGATTGTAGCTGCAAATATAGCTCTACAGCAATCATTTTTTATACATGTGATAAAAACCACCATGCGGGCGTGTTAAGGCAAAAAAAAGATCGGCCGATAAATAAGGAAGATATTCAAGAAATAGTATTGCACTGTGGCCATGTGCTTTTTCCAATGTCAGAACCCAGTTCAACTCCAGCAGCAGACAACTTTTTATACCCGCTACTCGAAGAGTATAAGGGTATTATAACTTTGTGCCAACCGAAAATGTTTGTAACAGGCAGAAGGAGACATCTCCGACCCCATAAAGTATATATATATTCTGAATCAGCATGAACAGCCGAGTCGATATAGCCATGTCCGTCTGTCCGTCCGTGTGAAAACCTAGATCTCAGCTATTATAAGAGCTAGAGCTACCAAATTTGGGGACAATATGTGTTAATTCTGCACGCAGATCAAGTTTATTTTGATTTTCGCCACGCCTCCATCCGCCCCCACAAATCGAAAAAAAGTCGATTGTAGCTGCAAATATAGCTCTACAGCAATCATTTTTATACCCGCTACTCGAAGAGTATAAGGGTATTATAACTTTGTGCCAACCGAAAATGTTTGTAACAGGCAGAAGGAGACATCTCCGACCCCATAAAGTATATATATATTCTGAATCAGCATGAACAGCCGAGTCGATATAGCCATGTCCGTCTGTCCGTCTGCCGTTGGCGTCTGTCGTCTGTCCGTCTGTCTGTCCGTCCGTCCGTGAAAACCTAGATCTCAGCTATTATAAGAGCTAGAGCTACCAAATTTGGGGACAATATGTGTTAATTCTGCACGCAGATCAAGTTTATTTTGATTTTCGCCACGCCTCCATCCGCCCCCACAAATCGAAAAAAAGTCGATTGTAGCTGCAAAATATAGCTCT
>JAECXD010001244.1:0-24384 GCA_018151445.1 Zaprionus inermis | reverse complement strand
ACTTGATTTTTAAGAAAGTTATGGTGAAAAAAATTTTCTGAAAATGATAAGGGGGGACCCTTACACAAATTCTAAAAATTTCCAAATTTTCAAAATGTTCATATTGCAATTATTGAAATGTAGAATGACTATGGGTGTCAAAACATAAACAAAATGTCATTATTTTTGGAAATCACTTGATTTTTAGGAAAGTTATGGTGAAAAAAAATTTCTGAAAAATGATAAGGGGGGACCCTTACACAAATTCTAAAAATTTCCAAATTTTCAAAATGTTCATATTGCAATTATTGAAATGTAGAATGACTATGGGTGTCAAAACATAAACAAAATGTCATTATTTTTGGAAATCACTTGATTTTTAGGAAAGTTATGGTGAAAAAAAATTTTCTGAAAAATGATAAGGGGGGA
The DNA here is from genome assembly GCA_018151445.1 of Zaprionus inermis. Lineage (NCBI taxonomy): Eukaryota > Metazoa > Arthropoda > Insecta > Diptera > Drosophilidae > Zaprionus > Zaprionus inermis. The sequence goes on along the minus strand of JAECXD010001244.1, from coordinate 23,976 downwards.
CCCTTACACAAATTCTAAAAATTTCCAAATTTTCAAAATGTTCATATTGCAATTATTGAAATGTAGAATGACTATGGGTGTCAAAACATAAACAAAATGTCATTATTTTTGGAAATCACTTGATTTTTAGGAAAGTTATGGTGAAAAAAAATTTTCTGAAAAATGATAAGGGGGGGACCCTTACACAAATTCTAAAAATTTCCAAATTTTCAAAATGTTCATATTGCAATTATTGAAATGTAGAATGACTATGGGTGTCAAAACATAAACAAAATGTCATTATATTTGGAAATCACTTGATTTTTAAGAAAGTTTGGTGAAGGCCAAAAAAATCAAAGCAAATGAAAGAAACACAAAACAAATTTTTGAAATCACTTGATTTTTAGGAAAGTTATGGTGAAAAAAAATTTCTGAAAAATGATAAGGGGGGACCCTTACACAAATTCTAAAAATTTCCAAATTTTCAAAATGTTCATATTGCAATTATTGAAATGTAGAATGACTATGGGTGTCAAAACATAAACAAAATGTCATTATTTTTGGAAATCACTTGATTTTTGGGAAAGTTATGGTGAAAAAAAATTTCTGAAAAATGATAAGGGGGGACCCTTACACAAATTCTAAAAATTTCCAAATTTTCAAAATGTTCATATTGCAATTATTGAAATGTAGAATGACTATGGGTGTCAAAACATAAACAAAATGTCATTATTTTTGGAAATCACTTGATTTTTAGGAAAGTTATGGTGAAAAAAATTTCTGAAAAATGATAAGGGGGGGACCCTTACACAAATTCTAAAAATTTCCAAATTTTCAAAATGTTCATATTGCAATTATTGAAATGTAGAATGACTATGGGTGTCAAAACATAAACAAAATGTCATTATTTTTGGAAATCACTTGATTTTTAGGAAAGTTATGGTGAAAAAAAAATTTCTGAAAAATGATAAGGGGGGGACCCTTACACAAATTCTAAAAATTTCCAAATTTTCAAAATGTTCATATTGCAATTATTGAAATGTAGAATGACTATGGGTGTCAAAACATAAACAAAATGTCATTATTTTTGGAAATCACTTGATTTTTAGGAAAGTTATGGTGAAAAAAAATTTTCTGAAAAATGATAAGGGGGGACCCTTACACAAATTCTAAAAATTTTCCAAATTTTCAAAATGTTCATATTGCAATTATTGAAATGTAGAATGACTATGGGTGTCAAAACATAAACAAAATGTCATTATTTTTGGAAATCACTTGATTTTTAGGAAAGTTATGGTGAAAAAAAATTTCTGAAAAATGATAAGGGGGGACCCTTACACAAATTCTAAAAATTTCCAAATTTTCAAAATGTTCATATTGCAATTATTGAAATGTAGAATGACTATGGGTGTCAAAACATAAACAAAATGTCATTATTTTTGGAAATCACTTGATTTTTAGGAAAGTTATGGTGAAAAAAAATTTCTGAAAAATGATAAGGGGGGACCCTTACACAAATTCTAAAAATTTCCAAATTTTCAAAATGTTCATATTGCAATTATTGAAATGTAGAATGACTATGGGTGTCAAAACATAAACAAAATGTCATTATTTTTGGAAATCACTTGATTTTTAGGAAAGTTATGGTGAAAAAAAATTTCTGAAAAATGATAAGGGGGGACCCTTACACAAATTCTAAAAATTTCCAAATTTTCAAAATGTTCATATTGCAATTATTGAAATGTAGAATGACTATGGGTGTCAAAACATAAACAAAATGTCATTATTTTTGGAAATCACTTGATTTTTAGGAAAGTTATGGTGAAAAAAAATTTCTGAAAAATGATAAGGGGGGACCCTTACACAAATTCTAAAAATTTCCAAATTTTCAAAATGTTCATATTGCAATTATTGAAATGTAGAATGACTATGGGTGTCAAAACATAAACAAAATGTCATTATTTTTGGAAATCACTTGATTTTTAGGAAAGTTATGGTGAAAAAAAATTTCTGAAAAATGATAAGGGGGGACCCTTACACAAATTCTAAAAATTTCCAAATTTTCAAAATGTTCATATTGCAATTATTGAAATGTAGAATGACTATGGGTGTCAAAACATAAACAAAATGTCATTATTTTTGGAAATCACTTGATTTTTAGGAAAGTTATGGTGAAAAAAAATTTCTGAAAAATGATAAGGGGGGACCCTTACACAAATTCTAAAAATTTCCAAATTTTCAAAATGTTCATATTGCAATTATTGAAATGTAGAATGACTATGGGTGTCAAAACATAAACAAAATGTCATTATTTTTGGAAATCACTTGATTTTTAGGAAAGTTATGGTGAAAAAAAATTTCTGAAAAATGATAAGGGGGGGACCCTTACACAAATTCTAAAAATTTCCAAATTTTCAAAATGTTCATATTGCAATTATTGAAATGTAGAATGACTATGGGTGTCAAAACATAAACAAAATGTCATTATTTTTGGAAATCACTTGATTTTTAGGAAAGTTATGGTGAAAAAAATTTTTCTGAAAAATGATAAGGGGGGACCCTTACACAAATTCTAAAAATTTCCAAATTTTCAAAATGTTCATATTGCAATTATTGAAATGTAGAATGACTATGGGTGTCAAAACATAAACAAAATGTCATTATTTTTGGAAATCACTTGATTTTTAGGAAAGTTATGGTGAAAAAAAATTTCTGAAAAATGATAAGGGGGGACCCTTACACAAATTCTAAAAATTTCCAAATTTTCAAAATGTTCATATTGCAATTATTGAAATGTAGAATGACTATGGGTGTCAAAACATAAACAAAATGTCATTATTTTTGGAAATCACTTGATTTTTAGGAAAGTTATGGTGAAAAAAAATTTCTGAAAAATGATAAGGGGGGACCCTTACACAAATTCTAAAAATTTCCAAATTTTCAAAATGTTCATATTGCAATTATTGAAATGTAGAATGACTATGGGTGTCAAAACATAAACAAAATGTCATTATTTTTGGAAATCACTTGATTTTTAGGAAAGTTATGGTGAAAAAAAATTTCTGAAAAATGATAAGGGGGGACCCTTACACAAATTCTAAAAATTTCCAAATTTTCAAAATGTTCATATTGCAATTATTGAAATGTAGAATGACTATGGGTGTCAAAACATAAACAAAATGTCATTATTTTTGGAAATCACTTGATTTTTAGGAAAGTTATGGTGAAAAAAAATTTCTGAAAAATGATAAGGGGGGACCCTTACACAAATTCTAAAAATTTCCAAATTTTCAAAATGTTCATATTGCAATTATTGAAATGTAGAATGACTATGGGTGTCAAAACATAAACAAAATGTCATTATTTTTGGAAATCACTTGATTTTTAGGAAAGTTATGGTGAAAAAAAATTTCTGAAAAATGATAAGGGGGGGACCCTTACACAAATTCTAAAAATTTCCAAATTTTCAAAATGTTCATATTGCAATTATTGAAATGTAGAATGACTATGGGTGTCAAAACATAAACAAAATGTCATTATTTTTGGAAATCACTTGATTTTTAGGAAAGTTATGGTGAAAAAAATTTCTGAAAAATGATAAGGGGGACCCTTACACAAATTCTAAAAATTTCCAAATTTTCAAAATGTTCATATTGCAATTATTGAAATGTAGAATGACTATGGGTGTCAAAACATAAACAAAATGTCATTATTTTTGGAAATCACTTGATTTTTAGGAAAGTTATGGTGAAAAAAAATTTCTGAAAAATGATAAGGGGGGACCCTTACACAAATTCTAAAAATTTCCAAATTTTCAAAATGTTCATATTGCAATTATTGAAATGTAGAATGACTATGGGTGTCAAAACATAAACAAAATGTCATTATTTTTGGAAATCACTTGATTTTTAGAAAAGTTATGGTGAAAAAAAAAATTTCTGAAAAATGATAAGGGGGGACCCTTACACAAATTCTAAAAATTTCCAAATTTTCAAAATGTTCATATTGCAATTATTGAAATGTAGAATGACTATGGGTGTCAAAACATAAACAAAATGTCATTATTTTTGGAAATCACTTGATTTTTAGGAAAGTTATGGTGAAAAAAAAATTTTCTGAAAAATGATAAGGGGGGACCCTTACACAAATTCTAAAAATTTCCAAATTTTCAAAATGTTCATATTGCAATTATTGAAATGTAGAATGACTATGGGTGTCAAAACATAAACAAAATGTCATTATTTTTGGAAATCACTTGATTTTTAGAAAAGTTATGGTGAAAAAAAAAATTTCTGAAAAATGATAAGGGGGGACCCTTACACAAATTCTAAAAATTTCCAAATTTTCAAAATGTTCATATTGCAATTATTGAAATGTAGAATGACTATGGGTGTCAAAACATAAACAAAATGTCATTATTTTTGGAAATCACTTGAATTTTAGGAAAGTTATGGTGAAAAAAATTTCTGAAAAATGATAAGGGGGACCCTTACACAAATTCTAAAAATTTCCAAATTTTCAAAATGTTCATATTGCAATTATTGAAATGTAGAATGACTATGGGTGTCAAAACATAAACAAAATGTCATTATTTTTGGAAATCACTTGATTTTTAGGAAAGTTATGGTGAAAAAAAATTTCTGAAAAATGATAAGGGGGGACCCTTACACAAATTCTAAAAATTTCCAAATTTTCAAAATGTTCATATTGCAATTATTGAAATGTAGAATGACTATGGTAAAAAAAAAAAAACAAAATGTCATTATTTTTGGAAATCATTATTATGGTTTTTGAAAAAAAATATGTCTGAAAAATGATAAGGGGGCACCCTTTTACACCCAAAATTTAATTCTAAAAATTTCCAAATTTTCAAAATGTTCATATTGCAATTATTGAAATGTAGAATGACTATGGGTGTCAAAACATAAACAAAATGTCATTATTTTTGGAAATCACTTGATTTTTAGGAAAGTTATGGTGAAAAAAAAATTTCTGAAAAATGATAAGGGGGGACCCTTACACAAATTCTAAAAATTTCCAAATTTTCAAAATGTTCATATTGCAATTATTGAAATGTAGAATGACTATGGGTGTCAAAACATAAACAAAATGTCATTATTTTTGGAAATCACTTGATTTTTAGGAAAGTTATGGTGAAAAAAAAAATTTCTGAAAAATGATAAGGGGGGGACCCTTACACAAATTCTAAAAATTTCCAAATTTTCAAAATGTTCATATTGCAATTATTGAAATGTAGAATGACTATGGGTGTCAAAACATAAACAAAATGTCATTATTTTTTGGAAATCACTTGATTTTTAGGAAAGTTATGGTGAAAAAAATTTCTGAAAAATGATAAGGGGGACCCTTACACAAATTCTAAAAATTTCCAAATTTTCAAAATGTTCATATTGCAATTATTGAAATGTAGAATGACTATGGGTGTCAAAACATAAACAAAATGTCATTATTTTTGGAAATCACTTGATTTTTAGGAAAGTTATGGTGAAAAAAAATTTCTGAAAAATGATAAGGGGGGACCCTTACACAAATTCTAAAAATTTCCAAATTTTCAAAATGTTCATATTGCAATTATTGAAATGTAGAATGACTATGGGTGTCAAAACATAAACAAAATGTCATTATTTTTGGGAAATCACTTGATTTTAGGAAAGTTATGGTGAAAAAAAATTTCTGAAAAATGATAAGGGGGGACCCATTACACAAATTCCAAAAATTTCCAAATTTTCAAAATGCTCATATTACAATTATTGAAATGTAGAATGACTATGGGTGTCAAAACATAAACAAAATGTCATTATTTTTTGGAAATCACTTGATTTTTAGGAAAGTTATGGTGAAAAAAAAAATTTCTGAAAAATGATAAGGGGGGACCCACATTACACAAATTCTAAAAATTTCCAAATTTTCAAAATGTTCATATTGCAATTATTGAAATGTAGAATGACTATGGGTGTCAAAACATAAACAAAATGTCATTATTTTTGGAAATCACTTGATTTTTTTAGGAAAGTTATGGTGAAAAAAAATTCTGAAAAATGATAGACCCTTACACAAATTCTAAAATTTCCAAATTTTCAAAATGTTCATATTGCAATTATTGAAATGTAGAATGACTATGGGTGTCAAAACATAAACAAAATGTCATTTGATAAGGGGGGACCTTACACAAATTCTAAAAATTTCCAAATTTTCAAAATGTTCATATTGCAATTATTGAAATGTAGAATGACTATGGGTGTCAAAACATAAACAAAATGTCATTTGATAAGGGGGGACCTTACACAAATTCTAAAAATTTCCAAATTTTCAAAATGTTCATATTGCAATTATTGAAATGTAGAATGACTATGGGTGTCAAAACATAAACAAAATGTCATTATTTTTGGAAATCACTTGATTTTTAGGAAAGTTATGGTGAAAAAAAAATTTCTGAAAAATGATAAGAGGGGACCCTACACAAATTCTAAAAATTTCCAAATTTTCAAAATGTTCATATTGCAATTATTGAAATGTAGAATGACTATGGGTGTCAAAACATAAACAAAATGTCATTATTTTTGGAAATCACTTGATTTTTAGGAAAGTTATGGTGAAAAAAAAATTTCTGAAAAATGATAAGGGGGACCCTTACACAAATTCTAAAAATTTCCAAATTTTCAAAATGTTCATATTGCAATTATTCAAATGTAGAATGACTATGGGTGTCAAAACATAAACAAAATGTCATTATTTTTGGAAATCACTTGATTTTTAAGAAAGTTATGGTGAAAAAAAATTTCTGAAAAATGATAAGGGGGGAACCCTTACACAAATTCTAAAATTTCCAAATTTTCAAAATGTTCATATTGCAATTATTGAAATGTAGAATGACTATGGGTGTCAAAACATAAACAAAATGTCATTATTTTTGGAAATCACTTGATTTTTAGGAAAGTTATGGTGAAAAAAAATTTCTGAAAAATGATAAGGGGGACCCTTACACAAATTCTAAAAATTTCCAAATTTTCAAAATGTTCATATTGCAATTATTGAAATGTAGAATGACTATGGGTGTCAAAACATAAACAAAAATGTCATTATTTTTGGAAATCACTTGATTTTTAGGAAAGTTATGGTGAAAAAAAATTTTCTGAAAAATGATAAGGGGGGAACCCTTACACAAATTCTAAAAATTTCCAAATTTTCAAAATGTTCATATTGCAATTATTGAAATGTAGAATGACTATGGGTGTCAAAACATAAACAAAATGTCATTATTTTTGGAAATCACTTGATTTTTAGGAAAGATTATGGTGAAAAAAAAATTTTCTGAAAAATGATAAGGGGGGGACCCTTACACAAATTCTAAAATTTCCAAATTTTCAAAATGTTCATATTGCAATTATTGAAATGTTGAATGACTATGGGTGTCAAAACATAAACAAAATGTCATTATTTTTGGAAATCACTTGATTTTTAGGAAAGTTATGGTGAAAAAAAAATTTCTGAAAAATGATAAGGGGGACCCTTACACAAATTCTAAAAATTTCAAATTTTCAAAATGTTCATATGCCAATTATTGAAATGTAGAATGACTATGGGTGTCAAAACATAAACAAAATGTCATTATTTTTGGAAATCACTTGATTTTTTAGGAAAGTTATGGTGAAAAAAATTTCTGAAAAATGATAAGGGGGACCTTACACAAATTCTAAAAATTTCAATTTTCAAAATGTTCATATTGCAATTATTGAAATGTAGAATGACTATGGGTGTCAAAACATAAACAAAATGTCATTATTTTTGGAAATCACTTGATTTTTAGGAAAGTTATGGTGAAAAAAAATTTCTGAAAATGATAAGGGGGACCCCTTACACAAATTCTAAAAATTTTCCAAATTTTCAAAATGTTCATATTGCAATTATTGAAATGTAGAATGACTATGGGTGTCAAAACATAAACAAAATGTCATTATTTTTGGAAATCACTTGATTTTTAGGAAAGTTATGGTAAAAAAAAAATTTCTGAAAAATGATAAGGGGGGACCCTTACACAAATTAAAAAAATTTCAAATTTTCAAAATGTTCATATTGCAATTATTGAAATGTAGAATGACTATGGGTGTCAAACATCAACAAAATGTCATTATTTTTGGAAATCACTTGATTTTTAGGAAAGTTATGGTGAAAAAAAATTTCTGAAAAATGATAAGGGGGGACCCTTACACAAATTCCAAATTTTCAAAATGTTCATATTGCAATTATTGAAATGTAGAATGACTATGGGTGTCAAAACATAAACAAAATGTCATTATTTTTGGAAATCACTTGATTTTTAGGAAAGTTATGGTAAAAAAAAAATTTCTGAAAAATGATAAGGGGGGACCCTTACACAAATTAAAAAAATTTCAAATTTTCAAAATGTTCATATTGCAATTATTGAAATGTAGAATGACTATGGGTGTCAAACATCAACAAAATGTCATTATTTTTGGAAATCACTTGATTTTTAGGAAAGTTATGGTGAAAAAAAATTTCTGAAAAATGATAAGGGGGGACCCTTACACAAATTCCAAATTTTCAAAATGTTCATATTGCAATTATTGAAATGTAGAATGACTATGGGTGTCAAAACATAAACAAAATGTCATTATTTTTGGAAATCACTTGATTTTTAGGAAAGTTATGGTGAAAAAAAAATATTTCTGAAAAATGATAAGGGGGACCCTTACACAAATTCTAAAAATTTCCAAATTTTCAAAATGTTCATATTGCAATTATTGAAATGTAGAATGACTATGGGTGTCAAAACATAAACAAAATGTCATTATATTTGGAAATCGCTTGATTTTTAGGAAAGTTATGGTGAAAAAAAAATTTTCTGAAAAATGATAAGGGGGGACCCTTACACAAATTCTAAAAATTTCCAAATTTTCAAAATGTTCATATTGCAATTATTGAAATGTAGAATGACTATGGGTGTCAAAACATAAACAAAATGTCATTATTTTTGGAAATCACTTGATTTTTAGGGAAAGTTATGGTGAAAAAAATTTCTGAAAAATGATAAGGGGGACCCTTACACAAATTCTAAAAATTTCCAAATTTTCAAAATGTTCATATTGCAATTATTGAAATGTAGAATGACTATGGGTGTCAAAACATAAACAAAATGTCATTATATTTGGAAATCGCTTGATTTTTAGGAAAGTTATGGTGAAAAAAAAATTTTCTGAAAAATGATAAGGGGGGACCCTTACACAAATTCTAAAAATTTCCAAATTTTCAAAATGTTCATATTGCAATTATTGAAATGTAGAATGACTATGGGTGTCAAAACATAAACAAAATGTCATTATTTTTGGAAATCACTTGATTTTTAGGAAAGTTATGGTGAAAAAAAATTTCTGAAAAATGATAAGGGGGCCCCCTTACACAAATTCTAAAAATTTCCAAATTTTCAAAATGTTCATATTGCAATTATTGAAATGTAGAATGACTATGGGTGTCAAAACATAAACAAAATGTCATTATTTTTGGAAATCACTTGATTTTTAGGAAAGTTATGGTGAAAAAAAAAAAAATTTCTGAAAAATGATAAGGGGGACCCTTACACAAATTCTAAAAATTTCCAAATTTTCAAAATGTTCATATTGCAATTATTGAAATGTAGAATGACTATGGGTGTCAAAACATAAACAAAATGTCATTATTTTTGGAAATCACTTGATTTTTAGGAAAGTTATGGTGAAAAAAAAATTTCTGAAAAATGATAAGGGGGCCCCCTTACACAAATTCTAAAAATTTCCAAATTTTCAAAATGTTCATATTGCAATTATTGAAATGTAGAATGACTATGGGTGTCAAAACATAAACAAAATGTCATTATTTTTGGAAATCACTTGATTTTTAGGAAAGTTATGGTGAAAAAAAAAATTTCTGAAAAATGATAAGGGGGGACCCTTACACAAATTCTAAAAATTTCCAAATTTTCAAAATGTTCATATTGCAATTATTGAAATGTAGAATGACTATGGGTGTCAAAACATAAACAAAATGTCATTATTTTTGGAAATCACTTGATTTTTAGGAAAGTTATGGTGAAAAAAAAATTTCTGAAAAATGATAAGGGGGGACCCTTACACAAATTCTAAAAATTTCCAAATTTTCAAAATGTTCATATTGCAATTATTGAAATGTAGAATGACTATGGGTGTCAAAACATAAACAAAATGTCATTATTTTTGGAAATCACTTGATTTTTAGGAAAGTTATGGTGAAAAAAAATTTCTGAAAAATGATAAGGGGGGACCCTTACACAAATTCTAAAAATTTCCAAATTTTCAAAATGTTCATATTGCAATTATTGAAATGTAGAATGACTATGGGTGTCAAAACATAAACAAAATGTCATTATTTTTGGAAATCACTTGATTTTTAGGAAAGTTATGGTGAAAAAAAATTTCTGAAAAATGATAAGGGGGGACCCTTACACAAATTCTAAAAATTTCCAAATTTTCAAAATGTTCATATTGCAATTATTGAAATGTAGAATGACTATGGGTGTCAAAACATAAACAAAATGTCATTATTTTTGGAAATCACTTGATTTTTAGGAAAGTTATGGTGAAAAAAAAATTTCTGAAAAATGATAAGGGGGGACCCTTACACAAATTCTAAAAATTTCCAAATTTTCAAAATGTTCATATTGCAATTATTGAAATGTAGAATGACTATGGGTGTCAAAACATAAACAAAATGTCATTATTTTTGGAAATCACTTGATTTTTAGGAAAGTTATGGTGAAAAAAAATTTCTGAAAAAATGATAAGGGGGGACCCTTACACAAATTCTAAAAATTTCCAAATTTTCAAAATGTTCATATTGCAATTATTGAAATGTAGAATGACTATGGGTGTCAAAACATAAACAAAATGTCATTATTTTTGGAAATCACTTGAATTTTAGGAAAGTTATGGTGAAAAAAAATTTCTGAAAAATGATAAGGGGGGACCCTTACACAAATTCTAAAAATTTCCAAATTTTCAAAATGTTCATATTGCAATTATTGAAATGTAGAATGACTATGGGTGTCAAAACATAAACAAAATGTCATTATTTTTGGAAATCGCTTGATTTTTAGGAAAGTTATGGTGAAAAAAAAGTTTCTGAAAAATGATAAGGGGGGACCCTTACACAAATTCTAAAAATTTCCAAATTTTCAAAATGTTCATATTGAAATTATTGAAATGTAGAATGACTATGGGTGTCAAAACATAAACAAAATGTCATTATTTTTGGAAATCGCTTGATTTTTAGGAAAGTTATGGTGAAAAAAAATTTCTGAAAAATGATAAGGGGGGACCCTTACACAAATTCTAAAAATTTCCAAATTTTCAAAATGTTCATATTGCAATTATTGAAATGTAGAATGACTATGGGTGTCAAAACATAAACAAAATGTCATTATTTTTGGAAATCACTTGATTTTTAGGAAAGTTATGGTGAAAAAAAATTTCTGAAAAATGATAAGGGGGGACCCTTACACAAATTCTAAAAATTTCCAAATTTTCAAAATGTTCATATTGCAATTATTGAAATGTAGAATGACTATGGGTGTCAAAACATAAACAAAATGTCATTATTTTTGGAAATCACTTGATTTTTAGGAAAGTTATGGTGAAAAAAAAATTTCTGAAAAATGATAAGGGGGGGACCCTTACACAAATTCTAAAAATTTTTCCAAATTTTCAAAATGTTCATATTGCAATTATTGAAATGTAGAATGACTATGGGTGTCAAAACATAAACAAAATGTCATTATTTTTGGAAATCACTTGATTTTTAGGAAAGTTATGGTGAAAAAAAATTTCTGAAAAATGATAAGGGGGGACCCTTACACAAATTCTAAAAATTTCCAAATTTTCAAAATGTTCATATTGCAATTATTGAAATGTAGAATGACTATGGGTGTCAAAACATAAACAAAATGTCATTATTTTTGGAAATCACTTGATTTTTAGGAAAGTTATGGTGAAAAAAAAAATTTCTGAAAAATGATAAGGGGGGACCCTTACACAAATTCTAAAAATTTCCAAATTTTCAAAATGTTCATATTGCAATTATTGAAATGTAGAATGACTATGGGTGTCAAAACATAAACAAAATGTCATTATTTTTGGAAATCACTTGATTTTTAGGAAAGTTATGGTGAAAAAAATTTCTGAAAAATGATAAGGGGGGACCCTTACACAAATTCTAAAAATTTCCAAATTTTCAAAATGTTCATATTGCAATTATTGAAATGTAGAATGACTATGGGTGTCAAAACATAAACAAAATGTCATTATTTTTGGAAATCACTTGATTTTTAGGAAAGTTATGGTGAAAAAAAATTTCTGAAAAATGATAAGGGGGACCCTTACACAAATTCTAAAAATTTCCAAATTTTCAAAATGTTCATATTGCAATTATTGAAATGTAGAATGACTATGGGTGTCAAAACATAAACAAAATGTCATTATTTTTGGAAATCACTTGATTTTTAGGAAAGTTATGGTGAAAAAAAATTTCTGAAAAATGATAAGGGGGGACCCTTACACAAATTCTAAAAATTTCCAAATTTTCAAAATGTTCATATTGCAATTATTGAAATGTAGAATGACTATGGGTGTCAAAACATAAACAAAATGTCATTATTTTTGGAAATCACTTGATTTTTAGGAAAGTTATGGTGAAAAAAAAATTTCTGAAAAATGATAAGGGGGGACCCTTACACAAATTCTAAAAATTTCCAAATTTTCAAAATGTTCATATTGCAATTATTGAAATGTAGAATGACTATGGGTGTCAAAACATAAACAAAATGTCATTATTTTTGGAAATCACTTGATTTTTAGGAAAGTTATGGTGAAAAAAAAATTTCTGAAAAATGATAAGGGGGGACCCTTACACAAATTCTAAAAATTTCCAAATTTTCAAAATGTTCATATTGCAATTATTGAAATGTAGAATGACTATGGGTGTCAAAACATAAACAAAATGTCATTATTTTTGGAAATCACTTGATTTTTAGGAAAGTTATGGTGAAAAAAAATTTCTGAAAAATGATAAGGGGGGACCCTTACACAAATTCTAAAAATTTCCAAATTTTCAAAATGTTCATATTGCAATTATTGAAATGTAGAATGACTATGGGTGTCAAAACATAAACAAAATGTCATTATTTTTGGAAATCACTTGATTTTTAGGAAAGTTATGGTGAAAAAAAATTTCTGAAAAATGATAAGGGGGGACCCTTACACAAATTCTAAAAATTTCCAAATTTTCAAAATGTTCATATTGCAATTATTGAAATGTAGAATGACTATGGGTGTCAAAACATAAACAAAATGTCATTATTTTTGGAAATCACTTGATTTTTAGGAAAGTTATGGTGAAAAAAAATTTTCTGAAAAATGATAAGGGGGGGACCCTTACACAAATTCTAAAAATTTCCAAATTTTCAAAATGTTCATATTGCAATTATTGAAATGTAGAATGACTATGGGTGTCAAAACATAAACAAAATGTCATTATTTTTGGAAATCACTTGATTTTTAGGAAAGTTATGGTGAAAAAAAAAATGTCTGAAAAATGATAAGGGGGGACCCTTACACAAATTCTAAAAATTTCCAAATTTTCAAAATGTTCATATTGCAATTATTGAAATGTAGAATGACTATGGGTGTCAAAACATAAACAAAATGTCATTATTTTGGAAATCACTTGATTTTTAGGAAAGTTATGGTGAAAAAAAAGTTCTGAAAAATGATAAGGGGGGACCCTTACACAAATTCTAAAAATTTCCAAATTTTCAAAATGTTCATATTGCAATTATTGAAATGTAGAATGACTATGGGTGTCAAAAACATAAACAAAATGTCATTATTTTTGGAAATCACTTGATTTTTAGGAAAGTTATGGTGAAAAAAAATTTCTGAAAAATGATAAGGGGGACCCTTACACAAATTCTAAAAATTTCCAAATTTTCAAAATGTTCATATTGCAATTATTGAAATGTAGAATGACTATGGGTGTCAAAACATAAACAAAATGTCATTATTTTTGGAAATCACTTGATTTTTAGGAAAGTTATGGTGAAAAAAAATTTCTGAAAAATGATAAGGGGGGACCCTTACACAAATTCTAAAAATTTCCAAATTTTCAAAATGTTCATATTGCAATTATTGAAATGTAGAATGACTATGGGTGTCAAAACATAAACAAAATGTCATTATTTTTGGAAATCACTTGATTTTTAGGAAAGTTATGGTGAAAAAAAATTTCTGAAAAATGATAAGGGGGGACCCTTACACAAATTCTAAAAATTTCCAAATTTTCAAAATGTTCATATTGCAATTATTGAAATGTAGAATGACTATGGGTGTCAAAACATAAACAAAATGTCATTATTTTTGGAAATCACTTGATTTTTAGGAAAGTTATGGTGAAAAAAAATTTCTGAAAAATGATAAGGGGGGACCCTTACACAAATTCTAAAAATTTCCAAATTTTCAAAATGTTCATATTGCAATTATTGAAATGTAGAATGACTATGGGTGTCAAAACATAAACAAAATGTCATTATTTTTGGAAATCACTTGATTTTTAGGAAAGTTATGGTGAAAAAAAATTTCTGAAAAATGATAAGGGGGGACCCTTACACAAATTCCAAAAATTTCCAAATTTTCAAAATGTTCATATGGCAATTATTGAAATGTAGAATGACTATGGGTGTCAAAACATAAACAAAATGTCATTATTTTTGGAAATCACTTGATTTTTAGGAAAGTTATGGTGAAAAAAAATTTTCTGAAAAATGATAAGGGGGGACCCTTACACAAATTCTAAAAATTTCCAAATTTTCAAAATGTTCATATTGCAATTATTGAAATGTAGAATGACTATGGGTGTCAAAACATAAACAAAATGTCATTATTTTTGGAAATCGCTTGATTTTTAGGAAAGTTATGGTGAAAAAAAAAATTTCTGAAAAATGATAAGGGGGGACCCTTACACAAATTCTAAAAATTTCCAAATTTTCAAAATGTTCATATTGCAATTATTGAAATGTAGAATGACTATGGGTGTCAAAACATAAACAAAATGTCATTATTTTTGGAAATCACTTGATTTTTAGGAAAGTTATGGTGAAAAAAAATTTCTGAAAAATGATAAGGGGGGACCCTTACACAAATTCTAAAAATTTCCAAATTTTCAAAATGTTCATATTGCAATTATTGAAATGTAGAATGACTATGGGTGTCAAAACATAAACAAAATGTCATTATTTTTGGAAATCACTTGATTTTTAGGAAAGTTATGGTGAAAAAAATTTCTGAAAAATGATAAGGGGGGACCCTTACACAAATTCTAAAAATTTCCAAATTTTCAAAATGTTC
Source organism: Zaprionus inermis (assembly GCA_018151445.1). Taxonomy (NCBI): domain Eukaryota; kingdom Metazoa; phylum Arthropoda; class Insecta; order Diptera; family Drosophilidae; genus Zaprionus; species Zaprionus inermis. The sequence goes on along the minus strand of JAECXD010001244.1, from coordinate 8,551 downwards.
ATATTGCAATTATTGAAATGTAGAATGACTATGGGTGTCAAAACATAAACAAAATGTCATTATTTTTGGAAATCACTTGAATTTTAGGAAAGTTATGGTGAAAAAAAAAATTTCTGAAAAATGATAAGGGGGGACCCTTACACAAATTCCAAAAATTTCCAAATTTTCAAAATGTTCATATTGCAATTATTGAAATGTAGAATGACTATGGGTGTCAAAACATAAACAAAATGTCATTATTTTTGGAAATCACTTGATTTTTAGGAAAGTTATGGTGAAAAAAAAAATTTCTGAAAAATGATAAGGGGGACCCTTACACAAATTCTAAAAATTTCCAAATTTTCAAAATGTTCATATTGCAATTATTGAAATGTAGAATGACTATGGGTGTCAAAACATAAACAAAATGTCATTATTTTTGGAAATCACTTGATTTTTAGGGAAAGTTATGGTGAAAAAAAATTTCTGAAAAATGATAAGGGGGGACCCTTACACAAAATTCTAAAAATTTCCAAATTTTCAAAATGTTCATATTGCAATTATTGAAATGTAGAATGACTATGGGTGTCAAAACATAAACAAAATGTCATTATTTTTGGAAATCACTTGATTTTTAGGAAAGTTATGGTGAAAAAAAAATTTCTGAAAAATGATAAGGGGGACCCTTACACAAATTCTAAAAATTTCCAAATTTTCAAAATGTTCATATTGCAATTATTGAAATGTAGAATGACTATGGGTGTCAAAACATAAACAAAATGTCATTATTTTTGGAAATCACTTGATTTTTAGAAAGTTATGGTGAAAAAAAAATTTCTGAAAAATGATAAGGGGGGACCCTTACACAAATTCTAAAAATTTCCAAATTTTCAAAATGTTCATATTGCAATTATTGAAATGTAGAATGACTATGGGTGTCAAAACATAAACAAAATGTCATTATTTTTGAAAATCACTTGATTTTTAGGAAAGTTATGGTGAAAAAAAATTTCTGAAAAATGATAAGGGGGGACCCTTACACAAATTCTAAAAATTTCCAAATTTTCAAAATGTTCATATTGCAATTATTGAAATGTAGAATGACTATGGGTGTCAAAACATAAACAAAATGTCATTATTTTTGGAAATCACTTGATTTTTAGGAAAGTTATGGTGAAAAAAAAATTTCTGAAAAATGATAAGGGGGGACCCTTACACAAATTCTAAAAATTTCCAAATTTTCAAAATGTTCATATTGCAATTATTGAAATGTAGAATGACTATGGGTGTCAAAACATAAACAAAATGTCATTATTTTTGGAAATCACTTGATTTTTAGGAAAGTTATGGTGAAAAAAAATTTCTGAAAAATGATAAGGGGGGACCCTTACACAAATTCCAAAAATTTCCAAATTTTCAAAATGTTCATATTGCAATTATTGAAATGTAGAATGACTATGGGTGTCAAAACATAAACAAAATGTCATTATTTTTGGAAATCACTTGATTTTTAGGAAAGTTATGGTGAAAAAAAAATTTCTGAAAAATGATAAGGGGGGACCCTTACACAAATTCTAAAAATTTCCAAATTTTCAAAATGTTCATATTGCAATTATTGAAATGTAGAATGACTATGGGTGTCAAAACATAAACAAAATGTCATTATTTTTGGAAATCGCTTGATTTTTAGGAAAGTTATGGTGAAAAAAAATTTCTGAAAAATGATAAGGGGGGACCCTTACACAAATTCTAAAAATTTCCAAATTTTCAAAATGTTCATATGGCAATTATTGAAATGTAGAATGACTATGGGTGTCAAAACATAAACAAAATGTCATTATTTTTGGAAATCGCTTGATTTTTAGGAAAGTTATGGTGAAAAAAAAATTTCTGAAAAATGATAAGGGGGGACCCTTACACAAATTCTAAAAATTTCCAAATTTTCAAAATGTTCATATTGCAATTATTGAAATGTAGAATGACTATGGGTGTCAAAACATAAACAAAATGTCATTATTTTTGGAAATCACTTGATTTTTAGGAAAGTTATGGTGAAAAAAATTTCTGAAAAATGATAAGGGGGACCCTTACACAAATTCTAAAAATTTCCAAATTTTCAAAATGTTCATATTGCAATTATTGAAATGTAGAATGACTATGGGTGTCAAAACATAAACAAAATGTCATTATTTTTGGAAATCACTTGATTTTTAGGAAAGTTATGGTGAAAAAAAAAGTTTCTGAAAAATGATAAGGGGGGACCCTTACACAAATTCTAAAAATTTCCAAATTTTCAAAATGTTCATATGGCAATTATTGAAATGTAGAATGACTATGGGTGTCAAAACATAAACAAAATGTCATTATTTTTGGAAATCACTTGATTTTTAGGAAAGTTATGGTGAAAAAAAATGTCTGAAAAAATGATAAGGGGGACCCTTACACAAATTCTAAAAATTTCCAAATTTTCAAAATGTTCATATGGCAATTATTGAAATGTAGAATGACTATGGGTGTCAAAACATAAACAAAATGTCATTATTTTTGGAAATCACTTGATTTTTAGGAAAGTTATGGTGAAAAAAAATTTCTGAAAAATGATAAGGGGGGACCCTTACACAAATTCTAAAAATTTCCAAATTTTCAAAATGTTCATATTGCAATTATTGAAATGTAGAATGACTATGGGTGTCAAAACATAAACAAAATGTCATTATTTTTGGAAATCGCTTGATTTTTAGGAAAGTTATGGTGAAAAAAAAAAAATTTCTGAAAAATGATAAGGGGGACCCTTACACAAATTCTAAAAATTTCCAAATTTTCAAAATGTTCATATTGCAATTATTGAAATGTAGAATGACTATGGGTGTCAAAACATAAACAAAATGTCATTATTTTTGGAAATCACTTGATTTTTAGGAAAGTTATGGTGAAAAAAAAATTTCTGAAAAATGATAAGGGGAGACCCTTACACAAATTCTAAAAATTTCCAAATTTTCAAAATGTTCATATTGCAATTATTGAAATGTAGAATGACTATGGGTGTCAAAACATAAACAAAATGTCATTATTTTTGGAAATCACTTGATTTTTAGGAAAGTTATGGTGAAAAAAAAATTTCTGAAAAATGATAAGGGGGACCCTTACACAAATTCTAAAAATTTCCAAATTTTCAAAATGTTCATATTGCAATTATTGAAATGTAGAATGACTATGGGTGTCAAAACATAAACAAAATGTCATTATTTTTGGAAATCACTTGAATTTAAGGAAAGTTATGGTGAAAAAAAAATTTCTGAAAAATGATAAGGGGGGACCCTTACACAAATTCTAAAAATTTCCAAATTTTCAAAATGTTCATATTGCAATTATTGAAATGTAGAATGACTATGGGTATCAAAACATAAACAAAATGTCATTATTTTTGGAAATCACTTGAATTTTAGGAAAGTTATGGTGAAAAAAAATTTCTGAAAAATGATAAGGGGGGACCCTTACACAAATTCAAAAAATTTCCAAATTTTCAAAATGTTCATATTGCAATTATTGAAATGTAGAATGACTATGGGTGTCAAAACATAAACAAAATGTCATTATTTTTGGAAATCACTTGATTTTTAGGAAAGTTATGGTGAAAAAAAAAAATTTCTGAAAAATGATAAGAGGGGGACCCTTACACAAATTCTAAAAATTTCCAAATTTTCAAAATGTTCATATTGCAATTATTGAAATGTAGAATGACTATGGGTGTCAAAACATAAACAAAATGTCATTATTTTTGGAAATCACTTGATTTTTAGGAAAGTTATGGTGAAAAAAATTTCTGAAAAATGATAAGGGGGGACCCTTACACAAATTCCAAAAATTTCCAAATTTTCAAAATGTTCATATGCCAATTATTGAAATGTAGAATGACTATGGGTGTCAAAACATAAACAAAATGTCATTATTTTTGGAAATCGCTTGATTTTTAGGAAAGTTTTGGTGAAAAAAAAAATTCTGAAAAATGATAAGGGGGGGACCCATACACAAATTCTAAAAATTTCCAAATTTTCAAAATGTTCATATTGCAATTATTGAAATGTAGAATGACTATGGGTGTCAAAACATAAACAAAATGTCATTATTTTTGGAAATCACTTGAATTTTAGGAAAGTTATGGTGAAAAAAAAATTTCTGAAAAATGATAAGGGGGAACCCTTACAAAAATTCTAAAAATTTCCAAATTTTCAAAATGTTCATATTGCAATTATTGAAATGTAGAATGACTATGGGTGTCAAAACATAAACAAAATGTCATTATTTTTGGAAATCACTTGAATTTTAGGAAAGTTATGGTAAAAAAAAAATTTCTGAAAAATGATAAGGGGGGACCCTTACACAAATTCTAAAAATTTCCAAATTTTCAAAAAATGTACATATTGCAATTATTGAAATTTAGGAATGACTATGGGTGTCAAAACATAAACAAAATGTCATTATTTTTGGAAATCACTTGATTTTTAGGAAAGTTATGGTGAAAAAAAATTTCTGAAAAATGATAAGGGGGGACCCTTACACAAATTCTAAAAATTTCCAAATTTTCAAAATGTTCATATTGCAATTATTGAAATGTAGAATGACTATGGGTGTCAAAACATAAACAAAATGTAATTATTTTTGGAAATCACTTGATTTTTAGGAAGAGTTATGGTAAAAAAAAATGTCTGAAAAATGATAAGGGGGGGACCCTTACAAAAATTCCAAAAATTTCAAAATTTTTAAAATGTTCATATGCCAATTATTGAAATGTAGGATGAAGCTATGGGTATCAAAAAACATAAACAAAATGTCGATTATTTTCGGAAATCACTTGATTTTTAGGAAAAATTATGGTGAAAAAAAATTTCTGAAAAATGATAGGGGGGGACCCTTACACAAATTCCAAAAATTTCCAAATTTTCAAAATGTTCATATGGCAATTATTGAAATGTAGAATGACTATGGGTGTCAAGAAACATAAGCAAAATGTCATTATTTTTGGAAATCGCTTGAATTTTAGGAAAGTTATGGTGAAAAAAAAATTCTGAAAAATGATAAGGGGGAACCCTTACACAAATTCTAAAAATTTCCAAATTTTCAAAATGTTCATATTGCAAATATTGAAATGTAGAATGACTATGGGTGTCAAAACATAAACAAAATGTCATTATTTTGGAAATCGCTTGATTTTTTAGGAAAGTTATGGTGAAAAAAAAAATTTCTGAAAAATGATAAGGGGGACCCTTACACAAATTCTAAAAGTTTCAAATTTTCAAAATGTTCATATTGCAATTATTGAAATGTAGAATGACTATGGGTGTCAAAACATAAACAAAATGTCATTATTTTTGGAAATCACTTGATTTTTAGGAAAAGTTATGGTGAAAAAAAAAATTTCTGAAAAATGATAAGGGGGGACCCTTACACAAATTCAAAAAATTTCCAAATTTTCAAAATGTTCATATTGCAATTATTGAAATGTAGAATGACTATGGGTGTCAAAACATAAACAAAATGTCATTATTTTTGGAAATCGCTTGATTTTTAGGAAAGTTATGGTGAAAAAAAATTTCTGAAAAATGATAAGGGGGGACCCTTACACAAATTCCAAAAATTTCCAAATTTTCAAAATGTTCATATTGCAATTATTGAAATGTAGAATGACTATGGGTGTCAAAACATAAACAAAATGTCATTATTTTTGGAAATCACTTGAATTTTAGGAAAGTTATGGTGAAAAAAAATTTCTGAAAAATGATAAGGGGGAACCCTTACACAAATTCTAAAAATTTCCAAATTTCAAAATGTTCATATTGCAATTATTGAAATGTAGAATGACTATGGGTGTCAAAACATAAACAAAATGTCATTATTTTTGGAAATCACTTGAATTTTAGGAAAGTTATGGTGAAAAAAAATTTCTGAAAAATGATAAGGGGAACCCTTACACAAATTCTAAAAATTTCCAAATTTTCAAAATGTTCATATTGCAATTATTGAAATGTAGAATGACTATGGGTGTCAAAACATAAACAAAATGTCATTATTTTTGGAAATCACTTGATTTTTAGGAAAGTTATGGTGAAAAAAAATTTTTTGAAAAATGATAAGGGGGAACCCTTACACAAATTCTAAAAATTTCCAAATTTTCAAACTGTTCATATTGCAATTATTGAAATGTAGAATGACTATGGGTGTCAAAACATAAACAAAATGTCATTATTTTTGGAAATCACTTGATTTTTAGGAAAGTTATGGTGAAAAAAAATTTTTGAAAAATGACAAGAGGGACCCCTTACACAAATTCTAAAAATTTCCAAATTTTCAAAATGTTTCATATTGCAATTATTGAAATGTAGAATGACTATGGGTGTCAAAACATAAACAAAATGTCATTATTTTGGAAATCACTTGATTTTTAGGAAAGTTATGGTGAAAAAAATGTCTGAAAAATGATAAGGGGGACCCTTACACAAATTCTAAAAATTTCCAAATTTTCAAAATGTTCATATTGCAATTATTGAAATGTAGAATGACTATGGGTGTCAAAACATAAACAAAATGTCATTATTTTGGAAATCACTTGAATTTTTGAAAGTTATGGTGAAAAAAATTTTCTGAAAAATGATAAGGGGGGCCCTTACACAAATTCCAAAATTTTCAAATTTTCAAAATGTTCGTATTGGAATTATTGAAATGTAGAATGACTATGGGTGTCAAAACATAAATAAAAAGTTAAAAATTATATTTGGGAAATCACTTGATTTTTAAGAAAGTTATGATGAAAAAAAATAATGTCTGAAAAATGATAAGGGGGGACCCTTACACAAATTCTAAAATTTCCAAATTTTCAAAATATTCATATTGCAATTATTGAAATGTAGAATGACTATATGGGTGTCAAAACACATACAAATGTCATTATTTTGGAAATCACTTGAATTTTAGGAAAGTTATGGTGAAAAAATTTCTGAAAAATGATATGGGGACCTTTACATTAAATTTAAAATTTCCAAATTTTCAAAATTTTCATATTGCAATTATTGAAATGAAGAATGACTATCGGTGTCAAAACATAAACTGGGGGGGGAAATGTTCATTATTTTTGGAAATCCACCGACTTTTGGAAAGTTATGGTGAAAAAAATTTCTAAAAATGATAAGGGCGTACCTTTACACAGCCTTAAAAATTTCCAAATTTTCAAAATGTTCATATTGCAATTATTGAAAATGTAGAATGACTAAGGGAAGCCAAAACACAATAATAAAACGTCATTATTTTTGGAAATCACTTGAATTTTAGAAAAGCTATGGTGAAAAAAAAATTTCTGAAAATGATAAGGGGGAACCCCTTATTAACAAATTTAAAATTTCCAATTCTGGAAAATTAATATTGCAATTATTGAAATGTACAATGACTAAGGGTGTCAAACATAAACAAAAAACATTATATTTTGGAAATCGCTTGATTTTAGGAAAGTTATAGGGAAAAAATTCTTTCTTGAAAATGATAAGAGGGAACTCTACACAAATTCTAAAATTTTCAAAATGTTCATATTGCAATTATTGAAATGTAGAATGACTATGGGCGTCAAAACATAAACAAATGTCATTATTTTTGGAAATCACTCTTGATTTTTAGGAAAGTTATGGTGAAAAAAAATTTCTTGAAAATTCAAATAAGGGGGGGGACCCCACACAAATTTTAAAAATTGGAAATTTTCAAAATTGTTCATATTGCAAATTATTGAAATGTAGAGAATGACCATGGTGTCAAAACATAAACAAAATGTCATTATTTTGGAAATCACTTGATTTTAGGAAAGTTATGGTGAAAAAATTTCTTGAAAATTGATAAGGGGGACCCTTACACAAATTTTAAAAATTTCCCACTTTTCAAAATGTTCATATTGCAATTATTGAAATGTAGAATGACTATGGGTACCAAAGCATAAAACAAAAATGTCATTATTTTTGGAAATCACTCGATTTTTAGGAAAGTTATGGTGAAAAAAAAATTTCTGATAAAATGATAAGGGGGACCCTTACACAAATTTTAAAAATTTCCAAATTTTCAAATGTTCATATTGCAATTATTGGGAAATGGGGAATGATCATGGGTGTCAAACATAAAACAAATGTCATTATATTGGGAAATCACTTGATTTGAGGAAAGTTATGGTGAAAATTGGGGAAAATTGATAAGGGGGGACCCTCGCTACACAAATTTAAAATTTCCAAATTTCAAAATGTTCATATTGCAATTTCTGTTTGTAAATGTGAATGACTTAAGGTGTCAAAACATAAATTAAAAATGTCATTATTTTTGGGAAATCACTTCTAGATTTTTAGGAAAGCTATGGTGAAAAAAATTTTCTGAAAATTGATAAGGGGGGACCCTTACACAAATTCTAAAAAAATTTCCAAATTTCAAAATGTTCATATTGCAATTATTGAAATGTAGAAATGATCTATCAGTGTCAAAACATAAACAAAATGTCATTATTTTTGGAAATCACTGATCTTTTAGGAAAGTTATGGTGAAAAAAAAA
>JAECXD010001239.1:0-41207 GCA_018151445.1 Zaprionus inermis | reverse complement strand
GTTTTACGTTTATATTATTTATGTGAATATTATTATCTATTGTGGTTCATTTTCCAGGTGACGAGAAGGCAGATCCGGTTTGGTCCTTTATATGTAAGTTGAACTGATTTTATTCATAAGTTTAATTGATTAATTATTATTTTTTTTTTAGGGTTGTTATTTTATTTTTTATACTTTAACAAGGTGATGATGAGGCCATTTGCGTCCGGTCGTGGCAGTTGATGATGATTACGTAGGTTTAAAAGCTCAGAGCTTATATTAATATTGTTTAAAAGTAATTATTGTTTTTATTATGTATTTTTTTTTTTTTTTTTTTTCCAGGTGACGAAAAGGCAAATCAAGTTTGTTTGTATATATGTTGAGCTGATTTTATTTAGTAATTTGGAGTTATATAGGAATATTTATTCTTTTAAGCAGTTTTGATTTATTTAAGAATTGTTGCAGATATTATTGTATTGTACTATTTTTTTCTATTATATTCTAGGTGACGAGGAACGGCATAGAGTTGTTTCGGGTGAAGAGCAATTCATTGTGGCTGATGACATTGGTAGGTTTAGCAAGTAGCTTTACGTTATATTAATTATGTAATTGTTATTAATTATTGTTATTTTTTTTTCAGGTGACGAGAAGGCAAAACCGGTTTGGTCCTTTATATGTAAGTTGAACTGATTTTATTCATAAGTTTAATTGATTAAATATTATTATTTTTTTAGGGTTGTTATTTTATTTTTTTATACTTTCACAAGGTGATGATGAGGCCATTTGCATCCGGTCGTGGCAGTTGATGATGATTTCGTAGGTTTAAAAGCTCAGAGCTTATATTAATATTGTTTGAAAGTAATTATTGTTATTATTATGTATTTTTTTTTTTTTTCCAGGTGACGAGAAGGCAAATCAAGTTTGTTGGTTTGTATATATGTTGAGCTGATTTTATTTAGTAATTTGGAATTATATAGGAATAATTATTCTTTTAAGCAGTTTTGATTTATTTAAGAATCATTGCAGATATTATTGTATTGTACTATTTGTTTCTATAATATTCCAGGTGACGATGAACGGCATAGAGTTGTTTCGAGTGAAGAGCAATTCATTGTGGCTGATGATAATGGTAGGTTTAGCAAGTAGCTTTACGTTATATTATTTATGTAAATGTTATTATTTATTGTTGTTCATTTTTCAGGTGACGAGAAGGCAAATCCGGTTTGGCCTTTAATATGTAAGTTGCTTTGATTTTAATTATAAATTTAGTTTGTTTTAGTATTATTAAATGATTGAGTTATTATTTTGTTATTGGCATTTTTCGGGTGATAAAAAGGCAATTTGCTTTCAGTCCTATGTAGGTAAGTTGGAATGATAAGTGTTTAATCGTTTAACTCCTTTGTATATTTTTTTTCCGGTGAAGATGTAGAGACAGCTTGCATTCGGTACTATGTAGATAAGTTGCATTGGTAAGTATTTAGACAATTTACTCATTTTTTTATATATGAATTAATCTAATTATTATTGATTTATGGTGGGGAACATTGCGTGATTGCTGGTTGTAATTAGGTAAGTTCGAGGTTAATATTAATTGCGATTATTATTTATTGTTATTATTACATATATTTTTGTTTATATTTCCCAGGTGACGAGAAGGCCATTCAAGTTTAACCCATTATATATATGTTGGACTGATTTTATTAAATGATTTGAATGATTTTATCTTATATATGGATTTAAATTAGAATATTTATTCTTTTAAGGCTTGTAATTTAGTAGTTTATTTAAGAATTGTTTCTGGTGCAATTATATTATTATTTTATTTATTGTAATTACAGGTGAAGAGAGACGGCGTAGAGTTGGTCCAAGTGAATAGCATTTCATTGTGGCTGATGATAAATTGGTAGGTTTAGCAAGTGCTTTACGTTTATATTATTTATGTGAATATTATTGTTTATTGTTATTCTTTTTTAGGTGACGAGAAGGCAGATCCGGCTTGGTCCTTTGGTCTTATGTAGGTAAGTTGAATTTATAAATGTTTAGTCGTTTAACTCCTTTGTATATTTTTTCAGGTGATCGATGTTGAGACAATTGGCATTCAGTGCTTTGTAGATAGGTTGAGTTGGTAAGTATTTAAATGTTATACTCCTTTTTATCTTTAATATGAATTTATCTAATTATTATTAATTTAAGGTGAAGAACATTACGTGAAAAGCTGGTAGTAATTTGGTAAGTTTAGAAGTTGGAGTAATGTTAATTGAAATTATTATTTATTGCTGTTATTTAAAAAAGAATTTTTTTTTGTTTATATTCACCAGGTGACGAGAGACAAATCAAGTTTAATCCTTTATATATATGATAAATTGATTTCATTTAAATAATTTTATTCTTATTATGAATTTATGTTAGAATGTTTATTCTTTTAAAACGTGTGATTAAGTAGTTCTGATTTATTTAAGAATTGTTTATGATACCATTATATTGTATTATTTATTTTATTATAAGTCCAAGTGACAAGGGAGGGTGTAGAGTTGGTCCAAGTGAAGAGCAGTTCGCTGTGGCTGATGATAATACGGTAGGTTTGACAAGTTGTTTTACGTTCATATTATTTATGTGATTTTGTTATTTATTGTTATTCAAGTTCCAGGTGACAAGAAGGCAGATCCGGTTTGGTCCTTTATGTGTAAGTTGTACTAAATTTATTCATAACTTTAATTGATTTGATCTTATTATTTGCCATTTTTTTTTTGTTTTTTCTTTTCTTTTTTTTTTTTTTTCTTTTCTTTTTATTTTATTTTTTTTTTGTTTTTGTTGTTTGTTTTGTTTATTTTTGTTTTTTTTTTTTTTTTTTTTTTTTTTTTCCCAGGTGACGAGAGGGCAAATCAAGATTAATTATTTATATCATGTTGAGTCGATTTTATTTAGCAATTTGGATTTATGTAAGAATATTTATTCTTTTAAGGCTTGTGATTAAGTAGCTTTGATTTATTTAAGAATAATTACAGATGTAATTGTATTGAGTTATTTGTTTTTATTATATTCCAGGTGACGAGAGAGAGCATAGAGTTGGTCCAAGTGAAGGACAGTTCACTGTGGCTGATGACAATACGGTAGTTTTGACAGGTTGCTTTACGTTTATATTATTTATGTGAATATTATTATCTATTGTGGTTCATTTTCCAGGTGACGAGAAGGCAGATCCGGTTTGGTCCTTTATATGTAAGTTGAACTGATTTTATTCATAAGTTTAATTGATTAAATATTATTATTTATTAGGGTTGTTATTTTATTTTTTGTATACTTTTACAAGGTGATGATGAGGCCATTTGCTTCCGGTCGTGGCAGTTGATGATGACTTCGTAGGTTTAAAAGCTAAGAGCTTTTATTAATATTGGTTGAAAATAATTATTGTTATTATTATGTATTTTTTTTTTTTTTTTTTTTTTCCAGGTGACGAGAAGGCAAATCAAGTTTGTTTATTTGTATATATGTTGAGCTGATTTTATTTAGTAATTTGGATTTATATAGGAATATTTATTCTTTTAAGTAGTTTTGATTTATTTAAGAGTCGTTGCAGATATTATTGTATTGTACTATTTGTTTCTATAATATTCCAGGTGACGATGAACGGCATAGAGTTGTTTCGGGTGAAGAGCAATTCATTGTGGCTGATGGTGATGGTAGGTTTAGCAAGTAGCTTTGCGTTATATTATTTATGTGAATGTTATTATTTATTGTTATTCATTTTTCAGGTGACGAGAAGGCAAAACCGGGTTGGCCTTTAATATGTAAGTTGCTTTAATTTTTGTTTGTTTATTTGTATAAATGTTGTGCTGATTTTATTTAGTAATTTGGATTTATATAGGAATATTTATTCTTTTAAGCAGTTTTGATTTATTTAAGAATCGTTGCAGATATTATTGTATTGTACTATTTGTTTCTATTATATTACAGGTGACGATGAACGGCATAGAGTTGTTTCGGGTGAAGAGCAATTCATTGTGGCTGATGATAATGGTAGGTTTAGCAAGTAGCTTTGCGTTATATTATTTATGTAAATGTTATTATTTATTGTTATTCATTTTTCAGGTGACGAGAGGGCAAATCCGGTTTGGCCTTTAATATGTAAGTTGCTTTAATTTTACTTATAAATTTAGTTTGTTTTAGTCTTATTATATGATTAAGTTATTATTTTGTTATTGACATTTTTCAGGTGATAAAGAGGCAATTTGCATTCAGTCCTATGTAGGTAAGTTGAAATGATATGTGTTTAATCGTTTTACTCCTTTGTATATTTTTTTGGGTGATGATGATGAGGCAGTTTGCATTCGGTGCTATGTAGATAAGTTGCATTGGTAAGTATTTAGACAATTTACTCCTTTTTTCTTTAATATGATTTTATCTAATTGTTATTCATTTGAGGTGGAGAACATTGCGTGATTGCTGGTAGTAATTTGGTAAGTTTGAGGTAATATTATTGTATTGTACTATTTGTTTCTATTATATTACAGGTGACGATGAACGGCATAGAGTTGTTTCGGGTGAAGAGCAATTCATTGTGGCTGATGATAATGGTAGGTTTAGCAAGTAGGTTTTGCGTTATATTATTTATGTAAATGTTATTATTTATTGTTATTCATTTTTCAGGTGACGAGAAGGCAAATCCGGTTTGGCCTTTAATATGTAAGTTGCTTTAATTTTACTTATAAATTTAGTTTGTTTTAGTCTTATTATATGATTAAGTTATTATTTTGTTATTGACATTTTTCAGGTGATAAAGAGGCAATTTGCATTCAGTCCTATGTAGGTAAGTTGAAATGATATGTGTTTAATCGTTTTACTCCTTTGTATATTTTTTTGGGTGATGATGATGAGGCAGTTTGCATTCGGTGCTATGTAGATAAGTTGCATTGGTAAGTATTTAGACAATTTACTCCTTTTTTCTTTAATATGATTTTATCTAATTGTTATTCATTTGAGGTGGAGAACATTGCGTGATTGCTGGTAGTAATTTGGTAAGTTTGAGGTAATATTATTGTATTGTACTATTTGTTTCTATTATATTACAGGTGACGATGAACGGCATAGAGTTGTTTCGGGTGAAGAGCAATTCATTGTGGCTGATGATAATGGTAGGTTTAGCAAGTAGGTTTTGCGTTATATTATTTATGTAAATGTTATTATTTATTGTTATTCATTTTTCAGGTGACGAGAAGGCAAATCCGGTTTGGCCTTTAATATGTAAGTTGCTTTAATTTTACTTATAAATTTAGTTTGTTTTAGTCTTATTATATGATTAAGTTATTATTTTGTTATTGACATTTTTCAGGTGATAAAGAGGCAATTTGCATTCAGTCCTATGTAGGTAAGTTGAAATGATATGTGTTTAATCGTTTTACTCCTTTGTATATTTTTTTGGGTGATGATGATGAGGCAGTTTGCATTCGGTGCTATGTAGATAAGTTGCATTGGTAAGTATTTAGACAATTTACTCCTTTTTTCTTTAATATGATTTTATCTAATTGTTATTCATTTGAGGTGGAGAACATTGCGTGATTGCTGGTAGTAATTTGGTAAGTTTGAGGTAATATTAATTGAGATTATTATTTATTGTTATTGTTATATATATTTTGTTTATATTTTCCAGATGACAAGAAGGCAAGTCAAGTTTAATCCATTATATATATGTTGGACTGACTTTATTTAATAATTTGAATGATTTTATCTTATATATGGATTTATGTTAGAATATTTATTCTTTTAAAGCTTGTGATTTGGTAGTTTGTTTAAGAATTGTTTCTGATGCGATTGTATTATTATTTTATTTATTGTAATTACAGGTGAGGAGAGACGGCGTAGAGTTGGTCCAAGTGAATAGCATTTCATTGTGGCTGATGATAAATTGGTAGGTTTAGCAAGTGCTTTACGTTTATATTATTTATGTGAATATTATTGTTTATTGTTATTATTTTTTAGGTGACGAGAAGGCAGATCCGGTTAGGTCCTTTAAAATTAAGTTGTTTTAATTTTATTATAAATTTAGTTGATTTAATCTTATTATTTGGTTGGGCTACTATTTTATTATTGACGTTTTTCAGGTGATAATGAGGCAATTTGCATTCAGTCTTATGTAGGTAAGTTGAATTTATAAGTGTTTAATCGTTTAACTCCTTTGTATATTTTTTCAGGTGATCGATGTTGAGACAATTGGCATTCGGTGCTCTACTTATTATTAATTTTAAGGTGGAGAACATTACGTGGTCGCTGGTAGTAATTTGGTAAGCTTAAAAGTTGGAGTTAATATTAATTGAGATTATTATTATATATTGTTGTTATTTTATAAATTTTTTTGTTTATATTTTCCAGGTGACGAGAAGGCAAATCAGGTTTAATCCTCTGTGTATATGATGATTTGATTTCATTTAATAATATACAAGTTTTATTTTTATTTGAATTTATGTTAGAAAGTTTATTCTTTTGAAACTTGTGATTGAGTAGATTTGATTTATTTAAGAATTGTTTATGATGCTATTGTATTGTATTATTTATTTTATTATAATTCCAGGTGGCAAGAGGCGGCGTAGAGTTCGTCCATTTGAAGGGCAGTTCCCTGTGGCTGATGATAATACGGTGGTTTTGACAAGTTGCTTTACGTTTATATTATTTATGTGAAAATTATTATTTATTGTTATTCATTTTCCAGGTGACGAGAAGGCAGCTCCAGTTTGGTCCTTTATATGTAAGTTTTAATGATTTATTTAAATTTATTTGATTTTATCTTATTATTTGATTGAGCTATTATTTTATTATTGACATTTTTTAAGGTGATGACGCGCAATTTGCATTCAGTCCTGTGTAGGTAAGTTGAAATGATAAGTGTTTAATCGTGTTAATCCTTTGTATGTTTTTTCAGGTAATGTTGTTGAGGCAATTTGCATTCGATGCTATGTAGATAAGTTGCATTGGTAAGTATTATAATTGAGGTGGAGAACATTGCGTGATTGCTGGTAGTAATCTGGTAAGTTTGAGGTTAATATTAATTGAGATTATTATTTATTGTTGTAATTATATATATTTTTTGTTTATATATTCCAGGTGACGAGAGGGCAAAATCAAGTTTAATTCTTTATATATTTGTTAAACGGATTTTATTTAGCAGTTTGGATGATTTTATCTTTTATATGAATTTATGTTGGAATGTTTATTCTTTTAAAGCTTATTATTAGATATATATTTATTTATTTTTCTGGTGACGAGAAGGCAAATTAAGTTTAATCCCTTATATACATGATGAATTGATTTCATTTAATAATTTAAATGATCCCATCTATTATATAGATTCATGTTAGAATGTTTATTCTTTTAAAGCTTAGGATTTAGTAGTTTTGATTTATTTATTTATTATTTATTTATGATGCTATTGAATTGTATTATTTATTTTATTATAATTTCAGGTGACAAGAGATAGCATAGTGTTAGTTAAGGTGAAGAGCAATTCATTGTGGCTAATGTTGATACGGTAGATTTAGCGAGTTGCTTTACGTATATGTAATTTATGTGAGTATTGTTGTTTATTATTATTCTTTTTCCAGATGACGATAAGGCAGATCCGATTTGGTACTTTCTATGTAAGTTTTACTGATTATTAATAAATTTAGTTGGTTTAATCTTATTAAATTGTTAGAGTTGCAATGTTATTGTTAGTCCTTATTAAAGGTGATGGTGAGGCCATTTGGATCCGGTCGTGGCAGATGATGATAATTTGGTGAGTTTAAAAGTTGTAGTTTATATTATTATTAGTTGAGTGAGTGAAGTGTTATTATTTATTGTTATTCTTTTTCCAGGTGACGAGAAGGCAGTTCAGGTTTGGTTCTTTATGTAAGTTGTACTGATTTTGCTTTATTGCTTTACGTTTATGTAATTTATGTGAGTATTGTTGTTTATTATTATTCTTTTTCCAGATGACGATAAGGCAGATCCGATTTGGTACTCACTATGTAAGTTTTATTGATTATTAATAAATTTAGTTGGTTTAATCTTATTAATTGTTAGAGTTGCAATGTTATTGTTAGTCCTTATTAAAGGTGATGGTGAGGCCATTTGGATCCGGTCGTGGCAGCTGATAATAAATTGGTGAGTTTAAGAGTTGTAGTTTATATTATTATTAGTTGCAGTTACTGAGTGAAGTGCTATTATTTATTGTTGTTCTTTTTCCAGGTGACGAGAAGGCAGATCAGGTTTGGTCCTTTATATGTGAATTGTACAGATTTTGTTTATGAATTTATTTGATTCAGTCTTATTATTAATAGAGCTGTTAATTAATTGTTGACATTTTTTTTTTTTAGGTGATGATTAGGTATTTTGAATTCAGTCCTATGTAGGTAAGTTGCATTGAGGTGTTAAAGTGTTTTACTCCTTTGTGTGTTTTTCAGATGATGATGCAGCAATTTGCATTCAGTGCTGTGTAGGTATTTTGTATTGATAAGTATTTAAACGTTATAATCCTTTTTGTCATTAATATGTATTTATCTAATTATTATTAATTTTAGGTGAAAAGTATTACGTGGCGGCTGATAAATATTTGGTAGTCTTGTAAGTTGAAGTTGATATTAATTGAAGTACAATTATTGTTATTATTATATATTTTTTTTTTTTTTCAGGTGACGAGAAAGCAGATCAAGTTTAATCCTTTATATATGTGTTAGGCTGATATATTTTAATAATTTGATGATTTTATATCTTATATCTTATATGAGTTTATGTTGGAATATTATTCTTATAAAGCTTGTGATTTATAAGTTTTGATTTGTTTGAGATGTTATTGAATTGAGTTTGTCATTATTCATGTTTATTGTAATCCATAACTGTAATATGATAGGTGGTGAATCGTTGGATGAAGCGATGTATAATTATTATAGCTTGTTTAGCCTAATCAAGGTAAGGTGAGGCGGCGCAGTGTTGATCCAATTGGAGAAAGATTCGTGGCAGCTGATAGTAGCTAAGTAGTTTTATTGGTTGTAATATATTTATAATTTTATTTGTTAAAATTATTATTTAATTTTTTATTCTTTTTCCAGGGGATGGGAAGGCAGATCAGTTATGGTATTTAAATTAGCATTATAATGTCACACCTGAGTTGCTTGTATTTGGTTTAGGTAAGTTAGGGAGTCGGAGCTTGTGGATTAGCGGTTATTAATGTTTAAATAAGTTTAGGTGCGCTATGAAATTTGTTAAATATTATTATGCTATATTTACGTTCATTACATTCAAGGTGACGAGAGGTGAAGCAGCGTTGGCACACGAGGAGAAACAAATCATGGATGTTAATGATAGTTTAAAGTTGATTTATGGTTATATTATAAGTAAAATATGAATTGCAGTGATTAAATTTTATAATTTTAACGGTTTAGTATTTTTTATTTATTTATTTTTTTTTCCTCTATGTAAGGTAGGGGCAAGTCGTACTCGGGCATTTTATTAGCCTAATTCAGGTGAAAAAGGAGCAGCATTGTTCCAGGGGTTTTTGTTATTAGTAAGCAATTTAAAGATATTGGATATTAACTCTGAGATTATTTAAATCTACCGATTTATAAATTTATTTTTTAGCTATGTGAGTCATGTCGTTGGAGCAATTCCAGAACAAGCTCATGTAGTCGGGCACGCCGTTGTTCCGGTAGCAGGTTTATGCTGTGTTGTTGCTGTGAGTTTTGCGGCGGCGATTGACTACCTAGGTGTTGACTCGAATTTTGCTGCATATATGTTTGATTTTGCAAGTGAGACTGGCTCAAGTTTGGGCTGATTTGGGGTTGTATGGGTGGAGATGGTTCATTTTGTGTTGTTATATCTTGAATTGGTTGAGTTACGGCTTGAAGTTGGTTATATGGCCAGAGTTCTGGGGGGCCTCTTTGCTCTATGACTAAAAAATCTGGGAGGACAAGTCTTTGTATGTTTATATGCTGGCCCTGCAGTCTTTCAACTACCCTTTCTCTTGTTATCGTTCCGTTTCTTAGGTCACGTCGATAGGAGTTGATAAGGTCCTCGCTCATCCTTATCGGCGGATAGGGGCGCGGCAGAGGTATTTGTGCTGGGGCTCTTCTGGCTAAATCCTCTTCTGCGAGTCTAATAAGTGAGGGTAGGTGGGGTTGGGGTTGGGGGTGGGGTATATTGGCCTGTAGGGGTATAATGCAATTTTCTAGCTGTGCAAGATATCTGTTACGTTGTAGGCGTTGCGGGATGTAGGGATTAATGATGAGTTGCCTAGCTTCATAATTAGGGTGGTTGGCCAGTGAATTAGTAAGCCTAGAGCTGCTAGATTTGAAAATTTCCTCCGCGGAGGCAATATTATAGCGCTCTAACATAATTTGATTTCTTGTGTACCATGGTGTGTTTGTGGCTTTGCGTAAAATTTTGTTTTGGATAGCGTCAATGCGATGCACTTGGGTGGTAGATGCAAGGGCTCCCCAAATGGGGAGAGCATAATGCCAAACAGGCGCAATTAATTGTTTATACACTAGTGCCTTGCATTTCCTGGTAAGTTTGCACTGTCTACTTAGTAGCCACTTTAACTTTATTGAGAGTCCTATTAATCTGCCTCGAAGTTGCGCTATGTGAAATTTTAGGTTTAGTTTAGTATCCAGATGTAGTCCTAAATATTTATGCCGACTGTTATTAGCAATACTACTGCCGTTTAGCTGGAGAGTAAGTGCTCTTTGTGCTGAATCAAGCCTACGAGTGCTATATATAACGTGTGCTGTTTTACTGGCATTTATTTTAGTGCACCAGAGTCGGGCCCAGTTTTCAAGACGGCTAAGGTATTCTTGGTTAGCTCTGGCAGCATATAGCAATATTTCTGAAGTGGCCATGATGACCGTATCGTCAGCAAAGGTGGATAATAGCATTGAGCAGCTGGAAGTAGTGCTGGGAAGTGGCATGTCTGATGTATAAATTGTATAGAGAAGAGGCCCTAGGACACTGCCTTGTGGGACTCCTGCTTGGATATAGAATGTGCGTGATTTTATATCATTCAGTCCCTTAACATAAAAAGCTCTATTATTAAGGTAGCTTTCCAGGACTAAATAGAGGTTGATTGGCAAAAGTTTGACAAGCTTGCTAAGGAGACCATCGTGCCAAACACGGTCAAATGCTTCGCTAATGTCAATGTACACCGCAGAGCAGTATTTCCGCGTTTCAAATGCTTTTAAAATGAATTGGGTGACTCGAAATAATTGTTGATCAGTTCCATGCTCTTTCCTAAATCCGAACTGATGGTTTGGAATAGCAGTGTTAAAGTCATCAATTTCAAAGAGCCTTTCCATTAATAATTTCTCGAATAGTTTTGAGAAGGAGCAAAGTAAGCTGATTGGACGATAAGAAGAGACCTCATTAGCACATTTGCCAGGCTTAAGGATCATGGAAATAGTGGCAAGTTTCCATTTTTGTGGAAAGTGACCATGTTGGAGTATAGCATTATATATTAAGGCAAGATAAGCAATTGCTTTATTTGGAAGAGATTTGAGAACTTTATTATTAATATTATCCCACCCTGAGGATTTTTTTGGAGGCAGCATATCAATTAACTGGAGTATTTCGGCCGGTGATATCGGCCGTCTACTGGGTTCTTCTTCAGTCAGTTGAAGTTGTCGTTTGTTTGCAATATCTTGTTCAAGTTCTTGCAATACAGAGGCCCTACAACTATCTGAGTTGGAATATATAGGACTGAAGCGCTCCTCAAGATGTACAGCAAATGCTTCTGCTTTTTCTAGGCACGTTTTTGTCCAGTATGGAGGGCTATTTGCATCCTGTTGGATTTTAAGTGGCCAACTAGGTTCAGGTTGCCTCTTAATTTTACTGGTAACTTGCCATAGTTTTTGGATTCTGTAACGGTCTTGAGTATCAACTTGTTCAAGTAAGCTATTAATAAGATTTGCTTTATCTTTTTTAAGAGATTTCTTGAGCTGGTTTTGAGTCCTTCTGTAGAGTTGGCGACTGGTGGCTGAATGCTGGATTAACATTTCTCTTTTATATTGACGTTTTAGCGTGAGGAGTCTCTGTGAGTTTTCGCTCAGTTGGTATCTATTACCTGTCTGGTTAATTATAATGGGTCGACGGGGTGGAGTAGCAGCAGCAGCTGCTTCATAAATATTTCTATTGAGGATTGAAACTGCATCCTCAATGTCTGCACCAGAGTTTAGTTCGGTACTAGTGTGTATGCTAGCCTCTAGGTGCATTTGAAAGACTTGGATGTTAGAATTTTTAGTGAGAAGTTGGGCTTTGTGATTGGCTGGGATAACTGTTCTTAGACTAAGTTTAATGTGTATTGGCAGGTGATCAGAGTCAAGGTCTATCGTTGAGTGAGTGGATAGGGCTTCATTTGGAATTCCTGCATAGACTGAGAAGTCAATAGCAGATGGTCTATTTCTTCTCGCATATGGAAAATGTGTGGCTCCGCCAGTTGCTAGTATGTTATACCTACTATTATTCTGAATGACATCTAATAATGTTTTGCCACGTCTGCAAGATTGAACATTACCCCACCATGTGTGTTTAGCGTTCCAATCCCCACAAATAAGAAGTTGGGCTCCTTGGAATAGGCTATCAATTTTATTGAAAAGTCTTTTAAAGTGTTGGTTGGTCCAGAGAAAGGTGGGGGGGCAGTATATGGGAGTAATGATAATTGGGTTGCGATTGTTGCGTGCAGGAAATACTACTATGGGTGCACATTGAACGCAGGGTACGGCAATTGCTTCGAGGGCTGAGTGATGTAAGTTTTGTTTTATGAAGATGGCAACACCACCTTTTCTATTGCCTTCAGGGCTTGAGACAAGGTAGCTAATGTAGCCATCAATATTTAGTCCAAAAGTTGTGTCTATTCTTGTTTCTATGACAATCATAATATCTACCTTAAGACGAAGCATAAAGCTTTCGAGTTCAGTGATTTTATTGGCAATGCCAGCTGCATTCCAAAATACTATATCAAGTGAGCTTAATTGCTGGGTAATTACAAGTGAGGAAAAATTAGATGAATTAGCAGGTCTATTTGTGTTCATGTTTATTTACTTCATTTGCTTTTGTTTTATTTGCATGAATGATTGGCGTAATATACTCATTAACTAAATTATAAAGCATGTCAACCTTTTCAGAGAGACAATTAATAGTACGTTCATTATTTGAAACTGTTGCTTTGATTTCTATAATTTGTTGCGAGCTTTCTTGAGTTTGTTGCGGCAGCTGATTGGTCCTGTAATTTACCTGTCTTGCTATTTTTTGAGTAATAGGCGATTGAAATAATTGTTGTTGCTCTTGTTTTTGTTGGTGCTGCAGTATCTGCTGCTGTAAGAGTTTAATGGGTGGTTGTGGGAGGTGTGAAAAATTTGGGAGTGGCTTGGAAGCTTTATTTTGCGCCATATGATGCGAGCTAGTTAACGCAGCCTCATTGACTACTTGGCTATATGTTTGACGATTACTGGAAGTGTTAGATATATGCTGGGTAGCCAAAATGGTGTTAATTTTTGCAATACGTGCATTGTTGGTAGTAGTTATGGGACTTTTAGCGTTAAGGTGTTGGGTGCGAATTCTTTGAGGCAGAGGTTGCCAGATTTGGGGTTGAGTGTTGCCATTTAGCTGTTTAGACTGAGAGGCAGCAGGCGGTTGATTTGGGAGAAGTTGTTTTTGCTTAGAACGTGTTAAGGGTGTGTGTGGGTGGTTGGGCGGCTGTTGCTGTTCAAGGGAAATTATATCGTTTTCGTTATACATAGTTGATGGCGGAATATTGATTTTAACGGCAAGAAGTTTAGCTCTTTCAGCTTTATAGACAGGGCATCCTTTATAGGAGGCAATATGTTGATTGCCACAGTTGGCGCATAGTCCTGGGGTGTTTTTATCTTTCTTACATTCAGTGGTTGGGTGTGATCCTGAGCATTTAAGACAGACAAAGGGTCTCCGGCAATAATTTTTGCTATGACCAAAGGCCTGGCATCTGTGACATTGTACAGGGTCAGTTCTTCTAGCTTGCCTCTCTATTGATACTTCCTGGCTATCTATATTATTAATTTTTAAGATTTTTTCAGAGTCAACATCAGCACTTAGGGCTAACTCAACTTCAAAGATATTGAGCGGCATGCCCGTAAATCTGTTTTTAAGGACATTTACATATTTAGTTGTTAGGCCTTGGTTGGCAAAATAATTTCTAATTGTGTCCGGGGGCGTGGTAGCATGTAAGTTCTTAATTACTATGCGAAAACCTTTATCTTGTGGTAGCTGGTGCGTGTGAAGATATATATTGCTTTCATAAAGTAATTTGAGTAAATTAGAGTAGGATTCAGAATCATTGCATTTAATTCTTACTCCTCCATCCTGGTTGCTTATTGTTGAGAAAGATATGGCCTTAGTCGATTTTTTTATTTTTTGTATTAAAAGTTCAATGGAGACGATTTTTGGAACAAAAATAGATGGTATTTTGTTTGAGAATTCGTGTTGAGGGGGCTGTGGGGAAGGTATGGGCTGCGAGTGTTTTGGAAATTCTTGGAGAGTTGGGAGTTGAGAGTTGTGTCCTTGTTGAGCTTTAGTATGTGCAGAATTTTCAGTTTGTACGTGTAAAGATTGCTGTTCAGGTTGAATATGCATAAGTTGCTGTATGTGTTGTTGCTCAAGAGTTGTATGTGAATGTGTGTGTGAAAATGACAGATTTTGTTGTTTAAGCTGAGTTTGTTGCTGTTCCATTTGTGTAGTCCAGGGTATAGGGGGAGAAAGTTGTGGAACCGGAGGATCGACTACTAGGTTTGATTTACGATAATTAATAATGTGTTTATGATACTGATTCTCATAGGTAGTAGTCTTATGGCGCGATGGGGTATTCAGTGGAGGGGAATTCGGTGGGGTATCTGAGGGTAGGTTATTTGCTGCAATAATTGGGGTAGTGTTTGAAGTAGTGGCTGCATTTATTTGGGCATCAAGATTGCACTGCGGTGTTTGCGTATTAGATTTATCCAAGAGCAGTAGCCCACGTAGCTGCTGTTCTTGCTGAGTATTAAGTTCATGTTGAAGCTGTTGCTCAACTTGTTGCAATTGTTGTTGAAAATGTTGTCTTTGTTCTTGCAGTTGAGTCATATGTTGCTGCTGTGCTTTCTGTTTATCGTTTTGAATTTCTGACTGTTGTTCTGGTTGTAGGGGGGGTAATTGGGATTTATTTTGTATATCTTGGCCTGCTTTAAGTACAACTTGGCTAACAATCAGAGGCTGAGATAGATTATGGGTCGGTGGGAAAGGGGTACTTTCTCTAAGTGTGCGTTTGCATTCAACTTGTTGTGGAGACCGCTTTTGAGGTGAGCTTTGTTGTTTTTGATTGGCAAGAATTTGTTGGAGATGGCTTTGATTTTGCCGATCTTGCAGTTGGAATTGTCGTTGCTGTGATTTAAGTGGTGTTTGGTGTTGCGACAATTGTTTAGTGTGCTGCTTTTGAGGCTGCAGCAAATTTTTAGAGGAGCGGTGAGTATTGCGAGTAGGTATAGAGTGGGTGCTCTCAGCCACTTCTTCTCCGGGTGGTGAAGTGGCTAAGGAAGCGGCAAATTTATCAGTTTCTTTTGTAAACTTTAAGTTTGGAGTTTCACCATTTGGTTTTGCAAAATTGTATTTTTGGATAGGGCGAAGTTTTTCTATGGCTATGATTATATCTTTATTGGGGCGCTTCGGGCTATTGGGTTGCGAAGGGGCTAAGATCATGCGCTTGAGGCTACTTATTGGCTTGTTTTTATTTGGAGGGGAGGGTGTGAGTAGTGGTAGGGACGAGTTTGATTTATTAGTTTGATGGCTTTTTGCAGAGTGGGAAGAGTTGGCGGGGGAGCTGTGCCGCCAACACCCTGACTCTGGCGAAGTGTCGTTGCTGTTGTCAACAACACAGATATCACTGCTAGTTCCGTCCGATTTTGGACCAGTTGGTATTTTAGTTGACATGTTGGTTGTCTCTTCTCTGTGTGCCATTGTATAATATTATTAAATTAAAAGTCTGATGTGGTTCATGCGTTGCATGGACTTTCAGATAGGTAAGATAGTAAGATTATAACAACAATAGTAAGAAGTAGTTCACAAATACGGTTTTAAAAACGAGATAAAACGACGTTGAACACAAACACTTATTGAATAAAAACACATAAGAGGGACGAGGAAAGAGACACACTCGCTGAAAGAGATTTATATAGAATGAAAAGACGAGAAAGAGTCAAGATGCTAAACGGTAGTAATATTTATTGACTTTATATTTTAAAATTTATTCCTATGAAAAATTAGAATAAGATTTTTTTTTTATTATTTTTTTTTTTTTTTTTTTTTTTTTTTTTTTTTTAATTGCTTTGCTTAATTAAGTAAGGAATAGTGATTGGCAGCCTGTTGGGTATATAGAAGGCTAGACAGAGATGAAAGAGAATAAAGAGTACAAATATTTTATGAATACAATAAGGCAGGTGCACAAATAGCAACTTGCTTTTAATTTGGTATTAGTAATGGCAATTTATAAGTATAAGAAAGGAATTTAAATTTTATTGGCTTTGGTTAAATGCTTGATAAGTTTAGAGGCAATTGGTATGGTGCAGTAATGCAAAATAAATTTATTTGATGGAAGATTTAGAAAATATATTTAGTTAAAGCAGATTGAAAAATTGTAAGGCAGTCAATGACAGTAGGCAGGGCTTCAACTATCTGGAATGATCACTTAGGTAGTTGAGAAGGGTGTAACAGTGTAATTGCAGCTAGGCTTTAAAAAGCAAAAGTGCAAGAACCGACTTGAAAGTCTTTTCAAATATCAGAGCGGTACTTTATGCACTCCAGATAGCGGCACTATTTTCTGAAACAACTGCACTTATTTTTTCAACAGCACTTTAAACTGTTATTTTATTGGCAGTGAGTGCTTTAAATAACTGCAATTGATCAGTGCATACGCTCATATGCCTGCCAATTTTACCTAATGATTGGAGAGGGGGGGGATAAAGTGCTCAATTTAAGAGAATTGCAGCACAGTTATCTCCTTTTCTCTCCCTCTCAGAAGGAAAGGTTGGTGAGGGCACTGGCAATTTAGTTTAGCACTTTGATCACTGCACTGCACTGCACTGCGTTAAAAAATACTTGCAGTTATATCAGGGCTATCCCCTAAGGGGATGCTCTTGATGGCCTAGTAGAGCTGCGCGCTTTGCTCAAAGGTCACTCGAGTTAAAGACGAGTGCTCTTTGAACTAGCACTACAACAACTACTACCGGCACTAAGCACTTCACTTGTCACTTGTCACTTCACTGCACTTGCACTTATTACGACGCGGACCGAACTACTTACGGGGGGGGACGAACCGACACGACGAAGACGCAGTGCTTACGAGCAAGCAACGCTGCGCTAGATACTAACCGAGACGCGGAAAACAGGAAAAAGAAAACTACACTATGCACTCGGGTGAAGCGGCACCAGAAGCAGATCACCTGGTACACTTTTTTAAAAACCCATAAATCTCTTTTTGATAAATTAATTGCTTCTTGCGAAGGCAATTGTAGTGTACCAGGTAGAGCTCAGGGTTCTCCGCACACCAGACTGGCAATTGATGGGGTGTTGAAAATACCTATAAGGGTGTATGAAGACTAGAACCAGTTGGGAATTGTAATGGGGAGTGGATAAGTCCGACTTAAAAGCTGCACCGTGTAAGTATGCTACAACTTTTCAGAGGGCTGGTGGTGGGCATATGGCGAAAGAAGGGGTGTGAGGGGTGGGAACTTGATTTAGATGGATGAATGTGAATTCATTTATTATATACACAAGAGTGTTTATTGGAAGTAAGGTCGGAGTTACTGATTTTTGGGAATTTTATTTTGTTTAGAGAGGTATGTTCAGCAGGGAAATAAGGAAGATTTAATTTTCCTTATTTTCTTTAAATTGTGCTTTGAGTATAATTGCAAAAGCAACTTGCATTTATATTTCGACCTATAAACATTTTTGAGCATGTTTCTTAGCAACATTATTTATTAACAGTCGCGGTGTTGATCTGTTAATTTCCCCCTATTTTAGTTTTGGCGGCTGCTGGTGGGACCAGCTGACTGGTGAGTTAAGTGAGCTGCAGTAAGTTAGTGTTTTGTAAATAAGTAATTGTTGCAATAGTGAAAGGACAGTTTTCTGCTGGTATTAATGCATTATCCTATATTTTAACATTTATTTATGTGTATTTCAGTAAGAAGAGAAGCGGTAGTAGAAGAAGCGAGTACGCGGAGAATTACAACTGGATGAAGGCAATGCAGATCATCCAGGCATATTTCAGAAGTAAACTATCCTGCATTAGAAGGTGAGTAGATATATTTTTTTTTTATTTAAGTAAAACATGAATATTGTTTGTTTGTACTGAAGGAAAGGAAAAGTAGATAAAATAGTTTAAGCCGAGGCATGAATAACTTGTACTGCCGGCTTCCGTTCGCCGTTTGCTTGTTCGTATTGGCTATGTACAGAGCGATCAGCTGTTAGGAACATATAAAGTAAGGGATGGAGAACCATACCCATTGAGTTAAAAGCAATTGCTATTAAGTTTAATACGGATTTTACTTTGGCTTTGTGTTGTAATAGTAATTATTTTGCAGTGTTTGGTATTAGTATTAATCCAATTTTGCATTTGTTATAGTAGAGGGCATGCAAGAATAGCTAAAAACAACATGCTTTGATATAAATGATGTTAGTATTGTGCTTGACTACCATTTAACTGAGCTAGCAGATTATAATATAATTAGGAATAGTAATTGTTGGTTTATTCGTATTTTATTATCTCTAATTTTTCAGGGTTATCAAGGATGGAGGGCTGTAAATAACCAGATAAGTAATTTAGTAATTTTTTCTAGGCATATGTTTTATAATGACGTTGAATTATAATAGTTCTTTAAATAATTTCAGCATGGCGGGAAGGCGGTAGAGGAATAATCCACTAGAGGTAAGTAGGTTTAAATGATTAAGTTATAATAAATTTCAGTTATTAACAAATATTTTTGAAATCATTTAGCAACTATTTATTACTAAGGTGATGTTTCTAAAATTGTTTTGCTATTAGTTTGAGTTTGTTGGTTTTAGTTTAATAAAGTTAATGTTTTCAATAATTTCAAGTTAATAAGAGGACGAAGCGACATGGTAGTGTATCTTACAATTTGGCATAATTAGAGATTTATAAAAGACCTTGAACTACTCCTAACTTTAAATGGAACCTAGTGAAGTAAGGACGGTGGAAGCTGATGAGAAATGATGAGGTTCCCTTACATGCAGTTCAGGTTTGCTACATTATAATGAGTTTTAATTATGGATTTAGCTTATTATGTTAATTTAGTCAATTCAGAATTCAGAATTGATTTTTTGATGCATTTGAATTAAATTTGGCATTATTTATATTTATTAAATTCCAGTGACGAGAAACAGCTTAAAGTTGGTCCAAGTGAAGAGCAAATTCATTGTGGCTGATGATAATTTGGTAGGTTTAGCAAGTTGCTTAACGTTTGTATTATTTATGTGAATATTATTGTTTATTGTTATTCTTTTTCGGGTGATGAGAATGCAGATCCGATTTGGTCAGGTGAAGAGAGACGGCGTAGAGTTGGTCCAAGTGAATAGCATTTCATTGTGGCTGATGATAAATTGGTAGGTTTAGCAAGTGCTTTACGTTTATATTATTTATGTGAATATTATTGTTTATTGTTATTCTTTTTTAGGTGACGAGAAGGCGGATCCGGTTTGGTCCTTTGGTCTTATGTAGGTAAGTTGAATTTATAAGTGTTTAATCGTTTAACTCATTTGTATATTTTTTCAGGTGATCGATGTTGAGACAATTGGCATTCAGTGCTTTGTAGATAGGTTGAGTTGGTAAGTATTTAAATGTTATACTCCTTTTTATCTTTAATATGAATTTATCTAATTATTATTAATTTAAGGTGAAGAACATTACGTGAAAAGCTTTTTTTTTATTTTTTTTTTTTTTTTTTTTTTTTTTTTTTTTTTTTTTTTTTTTTTTTTTTTTTTTTTTTTTTTTTTTTTTTTTTTTAAAAAAAGTTTATTTTTATTTATATTACCCTTATAGGCAACTTATAAATATGTATGACAATTGTATCTTATATATCTATATTGTTAGTAAGTCTTAGCCTAGGTTAAATACAAGAATATTATTTACAAAATGTATAAATTTATTATAAGGTTGCTGATGGTAGCTGATGGTTACGGAGAACATGAGTTGACGAGCTCTGATTGTTGCTGATACTCTCAAGCCGGAGATAGTTGTTGGCATAGGTGATGTCTTTTATTTCCTGGCTGCAGATCAGTGTCTTGGGCAAGACTGGCGCCGATTTTAGATATTGTGAATTAATTTGTAGGTTTTACATTACTTGAAAATTATTAAATAAAGTGAACTATACATTTTTATAGAATTATAGTAACTGCATGATGGTTGGCTAAGTACTGAGCATGGTTTTTCTTTTTTTTTTAAATTGTTGACATGGTAAGTAAATGTTTCATATGATGAGTTACCGAGAGGAAGAAAATATTTTTTAAACGCATATATCCAAGTTAGCAGCTTATTTCTAGGTTTTATTAAATTAATATGTTAGCATAACAGGATTAATTAATAGATGCCTCTTATTCAGCTGCTGCATCGGCCTGGGAGATGTAGTGGGTAGATTTCTTCTTGCGAAGGCAATTGTAGTGTACCAGGTAGAGCTCAGGGTTCTCCGCACACCAGACTGGCAATTGATGGGGTGTTGAAAATACCTATAAGGGTGTATGAAGACTAGAACCAGTTGGGAATTGTAATGGGGAGTGGATAAGTCCGACTTAAAAGCTGCACCGTGTAAGTATGCTACAACTTTTCAGAGGGCTGGTGGTGGGCATATGGCGAAAGAAGGGGTGTGAGGGGTGGGAACTTGATTTAGATGGATGAATGTGAATTCATTTATTATATACACAAGAGTGTTTATTGGAAGTAAGGTCGGAGTTACTGATTTTTGGGAATTTTATTTTGTTTAGAGAGGTATGTTCAGCAGGGAAATAAGGAAGATTTAATTTTCCTTATTTTCTTTAAATTGTGCTTTGAGTATAATTGCAAAAGCAACTTGCATTTATATTTCGACCTATAAACATTTTTGAGCATGTTTCTTAGCAACATTATTTATTAACAGTCGCGGTGTTGATCTGTTAATTTCCCCCTATTTTAGTTTTGGCGGCTGCTGGTGGGACCAGCTGACTGGTGAGTTAAGTGAGCTGCAGTAAGTTAGTGTTTTGTAAATAAGTAATTGTTGCAATAGTGAAAGGACAGTTTTCTGCTGGTATTAATGCATTATCCTATATTTTAACATTTATTTATGTGTATTTCAGTAAGAAGAGAAGCGGTAGTAGAAGAAGCGAGTACGCGGAGAATTACAACTGGATGAAGGCAATGCAGATCATCCAGGCATATTTCAGAAGTAAACTATCCTGCATTAGAAGGTGAGTAGATATATTTTTTTTTTATTTAAGTAAAACATGAATATTGTTTGTTTGTACTGAAGGAAAGGAAAAGTAGATAAAATAGTTTAAGCCGAGGCATGAATAACTTGTACTGCCGGCTTCCGTTCGCCGTTTGCTTGTTCGTATTGGCTATTTTTCTATCATGTGGCAACTCAGCACACAGTTCGAGCCCACGCGACCCACAGTTCCATAACCCATAAGGTTATGTAGTGTGGGGGAGGAGTGGGCTCTTCTTTATTTATCTGATACAAACATTGATCTTTATAAATGACATGGGTCCTCATGGAGGTGTTATTCTTAATACT
The DNA here is from genome assembly GCA_018151445.1 of Zaprionus inermis. Classification (NCBI taxonomy): domain Eukaryota; kingdom Metazoa; phylum Arthropoda; class Insecta; order Diptera; family Drosophilidae; genus Zaprionus; species Zaprionus inermis. The sequence goes on along the minus strand of JAECXD010001239.1, from coordinate 19,434 downwards.
ACACTTACGAGCTAGTTATACATTGTATATTTTTGAGAACATTTGTTTGATTTTACATGAATTGATTAAATGGCTTAGATTAAAACTTAAGTTACATTTTAGATTACATTGAATAAATGGTTTAAATTTTAACATGAGTTAAGTTTTAGATGACATTGTTTTCATTTTAGGGCTGACAATTTTTTAAAATAAAAGCTGTAGTAACCAAGTCCTGTTGAACGCAATCTATGAGGTTCACGCTTCGGCGCGTATTAGTCTATGCAGTTCCAAGGGGAGCGCTTAGCTTAGCCAAGCAGGTCACCTGAGAACGGCGTTGACAGCGCTGCCGAAGGAAACTGCCTCACAGAGCATACGGGCCTAGTTTCTAGAGCTTACGTATTTTAAGAATTATATATTTAAATCAAATTTAAATTAGATTAAGTAAGGTAATTTAATAGTGGGAGTCCTCCCACGGTGTTACTGGTGTGTCTGTGGATCGGTGATCGGTTGAGCATCCTTCGGGATTACTTGGCAGCATGGCTGTCTAGTCGCACGTAGCTCTACATGCGGATTTCCCTCTTGATTACTATTGGAGTTGGCAGAGGGTTGGAGTACGATGTTGGCTCCACTGGAGTCAGGAGTCAAGGGAGTTCTGCTGGGCTCCCAATTGCTGCTGGAACGCAGCAGTCATCATGGCCATTAATGGTTGCATGACCGATTTTAGAGACTTGACGTCTTCTGCGATAGTGTGCAGGTTAGGTTGTGCTGGTGGTGGTGGCTTCAATGGCGGTGGGGGCCGTGGAAGCGCTCTAAGACCCTGCAAAGAGAGGTTGGCTGGAAGTTTGGGTGGGAGGCGCAGCAGTTGGCGTCTCTGGTGTCGCTCCTGTTGTTGACGAAGTTGTTCCACAGCTTGCAGGCGTTGACTGCATACCTGAGAACGTCGTGACGGTTGTCTACCTGGTGGTTGAAGCCTACTGGCAGCATAATTTGGAAGTGGTGATTCCATATCTTCTATTATGGCTGTGAGCTCTTGTGATAAATGGCGGCGTTCGGCGCCACTAAAGTTGCGGAAACTTGAGAAAGGGCCTGGATCAGCAGCGGCTGCAGGTGCAGGTACTGCCTGCATAGGCTGCTGATTTCGCTGATTGGGTTGCTGGCGCGGAGTCGCCAGTGGTTGTTGATGGATTTTCAAGCGGTTGACTGCTGCTTGGTAGATTTTGCAGCCTTTGTAGTTGGCAGCGTGATTTCCGCCACAATTAGCGCACTTGGCCGGTTGTTCTCTCGTCTTTAAACAGTCTGACGAGGGGTGACTGCCTGCGCATTTAACACAGGCAAACGGGCGGTGGCAATAGTTTTTTGTATGCCCATGTTGCTGGCATCTGAAACACTGTACCACGATGGTAGAGTTCTTCAATTTTTCTATTACTACTTGCTGGGTACCCAGCTTTTTGACGCTAAAAATGTTGGAGACATTAGTAGACTTTTCAAGCTCCACAGTAAAGGCGTTTGTTGCCTCGCCTGTAAAGCGATTTTTGACGACGCTTGCGGAGCGTACTTTGTAACCAATTTTATCGAATTCTGTTCGAATCCAGTCTGGGGGAGTTGCTCTGTGCAAATGCCTAATATAGACTCTGCAGCCGCGTTCCCAGTCTAATTGGTGAGTGTATGTTTCTAGTTGACTCACGTTAACATGGTCTGAGAGTTTTTTGTATGATTCATAGTCATTGCACATGACACGAATGCCACTTTGCGTTGACTTAGTTAGAAAGTTGCTGTGTCCCAACGCCTTAGTGATTTCTTCTGTGACTGTGAAAATCGAACTATTGCCTGTTATAAAAATCGGTTTGAGGCGTTGGTTAGCAGTTTGTTGTTCCTGTGTCCGAACTTCGGGCAACGGCTCAACTGACTTGGCTGTTTCGGGGAGTTGGTTAGCAGTTTGATACTCCGGTGGCCGAGTTTCGGACGTCGGCTCAGCTGCTACTCTTGATGCGGAGACTGTACTTACGTTTGGTACAGTTCGACAGTCTTCTTGATCAGAAGTTTCCATTTGCTCAATGGCCTCTAAATCGTAATCACTGAGGTCAACTTCAAGCTCGTCCAAGGCGGAGCGAAGTAGCAGGTTGTTTTTAGATGCAATTCGCGCAGACCTGCGCAAGTTGGTGTTGAGAGGATCAGTGTCATATTCTCTTTCCTCTGATGTGACACTGCCGTCTGAGTACGGCGGCTCATCACATGGGGATGAGAATACTGATGAAAATTTGGGTGAGCTCAAATCCAGAATTTCATTCTGTTTGAAATCAGATGTGGCTTCTTGTTGCAGCTGCCGTTGCACCTTATTAGCGCTGATGTCAGCCATTTTTGCTGTAGCATTGGCTGAATGTCGTGTGGTTGATTTTGCTGCTGCCACTGCAATGGCGGCTGAGACAATTGGCGTGGTTATTGTTGTTGTAACAGTTGTTGTAGTTGTTGTGATCGCAGTTATAGGTGGTACTGCAGTTTCGGTAATGCCGGAGTTGACTGCGTCTTTTTGGGTTGTATGCATAGACACGTTTGCAGTGAATATTGCCAATTGCGAAATAGGCTGCGTGCCTACTATATCAATTTCAATGTCGCTATCGTCTTCGTCCGTAATGCTGACGTTGGTGACTTTTTGCAGAGCCATGGTTATATTATTCACTGTTTGTAATTTTAACTTTATGCTTTTATTTTGAAATTATATACACGCGTTAGGCTAGGCATTTGCGAAAGTGACGCCATTTGTAAAAATTGCGCAGTTAGCGGGTAGCGAAGTGTTGGTAAACGTGAGTGCGAAAAGACGTGACAGAGGATCGATTATCGATATTTCAGCATTTATCTACCAGAGTTTGGTATATTGCTTGCGTGCGTAGCTTGGCATTTAGGATGTTTGGCTGACTGGTCACATCTTTGTCTTTGTATATTATTGTTAATTTGAATTAGATCAGATATATGTTTTATATGTTTTAATAAAGATATTAATATTAATGCTGATGTTGTTGTTTTACTTTGTGCTTGCTTGGGCTTCGCTAGTGCTTAGCTTTTGCATTAGATTGGTAATTAAGTGTGTTAATGCATGAATTGATGTGGTGAGATTATTAAGGTTGTCTGCAATGGCTTTGGAAGTGGCAATAAACTTAGACTGCATCATCTCCTGACTGTGCGCTAGGGAATCTGCAATTTGATCTACTTTATGTGTTATTAAGAGAAGCGACTCACTCTTGTTTGCCGCTGCTGAGAGAGGGGACAGCTCGTATTGTACATGTGGTGCTGCAGATTGGTGACTTTCCTGTTGAAGATTATACTGTGCTGGTTTTTGGAGTTGCCTTGATTGCGGCAGTGGTTGACTTCTAGGCTGTTGTTTTCCTTGCTTGACGTTGGTTTGCATTGCTGCCCTCTTCCGAGTAGGCAGTGATGAAGCTGCAACTGCAGCATACGTTTTCTTCATAAAGTTTTGGGTTTGACTGCTTAGATTTTGAGGAATTTTAAGAGGCTTCCTAGGTGCCTGGTTCGCAGTTGCGGTATACGCACTTGGTGTGCTTGTTGACGGCGGATGCTCTGGGTTAGAATCCTGGTTCTTGAGCGGAATTTGGATGTTAGTCAGAGGGCTTGGCCAGTTTCTAAGCTTGACTGCTGCTTTGTATGCTGGGCAGCCTCGGTAATTGGCAGTGTGGTCACCTTTACAGTTTGCACATCTGCCATTGCTATCTTTGTGTTTTGTACACTCTGAGGATGGATGAGAATCTCCACACTTGACACATACATATGGTCGAGAACAGTAGTTCTTAGTGTGTCCGAAACTCTGACATCTGAAGCACTGGGCTACTTCTTGACGGTACATCTTCTCTACGGCTATTTGCTGGTTGCCGAGTTTGTTTAGTTGGAGAAATGCATTAATGACTGTCTTGTCACACTTTTCGAGCTCGACTTCGAATAAGTGAAGTGGATCCTTGTTAAAGCGATTTTTCATGGCGTCCAGGAATCTAATATGGAATCCTAGTTTTGTCAACTCATCTCGAATCCAGTTTAATGGGGTAGCTTTATGCAGGTGGCGAATGACTGCACGGAATCCGCGCTCTTGCATATTTTGGAACGTATGTGAACCAATTTTGCTCTGGTTGACTTTAAGATAGTCGAGCAGTTTCTTTTGGGATTCCATGTTGTAGCAATTAACACGAAATCCATTTTTGTTTGATCTTGTGATGTAAGTATCTCCTAAGAGATCCTTAAGGATTGCGTTTAAGGAGTTAAAATCGCAATATTCGCTTTCTAAAATGAAAACTGGCGTCGGCTTTGCAGCCGGACTTTTTAAACTTGCTTCTTTGCTAGGCTTCAGAGGCTCGTTCTTGCTGGCAGCCTTGGGGGTGTCAATGGCTTGTAGAGGGTTTGAAGAGGGAGTGGCCAGAGGCAGTGATTGGCCAGGTAATAGTTTGCCAGTGGGGACCGTGGCATTACTAGAGTAGTTGCATTTTTGGGTGCTTAGTTGTTGTATATCTTCGTCAGAGTCAGAAGAGATACACATTTCATATTCCTCTGCTGTTTTCGGTTCAGTATATGGAAGTGATTGTTTTTGTGGGCGGGCCGACTTTGCGTCTGATTTGATTGCAGTGTTCCCATTATGAGCTTCTGCAGAGATTGATTTTTTGTTCTTTATTATTTCAGGTATAGTTAACTGATTAATTTGAGCCTTTGGCACGGCTCGCTTTTTGGTCACTTTTGAAGTATTTTCCTTCGTTGGTTTGCTGGCTTTAGCAGTAGAGTTGGTGGGAGTAGATGGGGCGATCTTAATCCACGATGACATGTTCGCCTCAAATTCCTCTTTAACGGCTTGAGCTACTTTTAAAAGTTCTGCTACATTCACCTGTTCTCCAGTTAATTTAAAGTCCATTGTTTAGAATGGGTTTTACCGCTGTTGCTTAATTCGATATATATACCTTTTCTTACTTGAGCTATTAGCTCGAGGTATTTCGAATATAGTTAGGCGTTGAGTGGCTAGCTGAGCAGCAATCGCTGTTCAGAGCAGGTTATTCACTTGTTTTGTTTTAGAATTCACTGAGATATTGTTACTGTTACTGTTACTGTGGGGAAAAATGTTGCCATGTAATAGGCCTTGAGCCCATGTAATAGTGTTGGGGAGAGACAAAAGTTAGGAACTTATGGCAATGCTGCCAAGGTCTTTTGGAATTTAAGAGAGAAAGGGAATTTTTCTCCCATGTATTTTGGTGGTGCCAAGAGAGAGAGCACGATAAGCGTACTCAATCAAAATGGCACCTCACTTTTTTCTTCACTTTTTCACAATTTTTTATATTTGATTTATTTGTTTATGCACCATTTAAAGGTGCAGTTTTCGATTGTTCACTAATAGTCCAATTGCTTATCTGCAAATTGGAACTATTTTGAGTATTTTATATGCGTTTTTTCCCACAATTAACAATTAATTTCACGGAGCTTTCTTTTTTCTTTTTTTTTTCTATCATGTGGCAACTCAGCACACAGTTCGAGCCCACGCGACCCACAGCTCCATAACCCATAAGGTTATGTAGTGTGGGGGAGGAGTGGGCTCTTCTTTATTTATCTGATACAAACATTGATCTTTATAAATGACATGGGTCCTCATGGAGGTGTTATTCTTAATACTACACTTACGAGCTAGTTATACATTGTATATTGGTGAGAACATTTGTTTGATTTTACATGAATTGATTAAATGGCTTAGATTAAAACTTAAGTTACATTTTTGATTACATTGAATAAATGGTTTAAATTTTAACATGAGTTAAGTTTTAGATGACATTGTTTTCATTTAAGGGCTGACAATTTTTTAAAATAAAAGCTGTAGTAACCAAGTCCTGTTGAACGCAATCTATGAGGTTCACGCTTCGGCGCGTATTAGTCTATGCAGTTCCAAGGGGAGCGCTTAGCTTAGCCAAGCAGGTCACCTGAGAACGGCGTTGACAGCGCTGCCGAAGGAAACTGCCTCACAGAGCATACGGGCCTAGTTTCTAGAGCTTACGTATTTTAAGAATTATATATTTAAATCAAATTTAAATTAGATTAAGTAAGGTAATTTAATAGTGGGAGTCCTCCCACGGTGTTACTGGTGTGTCTGTGGATCGGTGATCGGTTGAGCATCCTTCGGGATTACTTGGCAGCATAGCTATCTAGTCTCACGTAGCTCTACATGCGGATTTCCCTCTTGATTACTATTGGGGTTGGCAGAGGGTTGGAGTACGATGTTGGCTCCACTGGAGTCAGGAGTCAAGGGAGTTCTGCTGGGCTCCCAATTGCTGCTGGAACGCAGCAGTCATCATGGCCATAAATGGTTGCATGACCGATTTTAGAGACTTGACGTCTTCTGCGATAGTGTGCAGGTTAGGTTGTGCTGGTGGTGGTGGCTTCAATGGCGGTGGGGGCCGTGGAAGCGCTCTAAGACCCTGCAAAGAGAGGTTGGCTGGAAGTTTGGGTGGGAGGCGCAGCAGTTGGCGTCTCTGGTGTCGCTCCTGTTGTTGACGAAGTTGTTCCACAGCTTGCAGGCGTTGACTGAATACCTGAGAACGTCGTGACGGTTGTCTACCTGGTGGTTGAAGCCTACTGGCAGCATAATTTGGAAGCGGTGATTCCATATCTTCTATTATGGCTGTGAGCTCTTGTGATAAATGGCGGCGTTCGGCGCCACTAAAGTTGCGGGAACTTGAGAAAGGGCCTGGATCAGCAGCGGCTGCAGGTGCAGGTACTGCCTGCATAGGCTGCTGATTTCGCTGATTGGGTTGCTGGCGCGGGGTCGGCAGTGGTTGTTGATGGATTTTCAAGCGGTTGACTGCTGCTTGGTAGATTTTGCAGCCTTTGTAGTTGGCAGCGTGATTTCCGCCACAATTAGCGCACTTGGCCGGTTGTTCTCTCGTCTTTAAACAGTCTGACGAGGGGTGACTGCCTGCGCATTTAACACAGGCAAACGGGCGGTGGCAATAGTTTTTTGTATGCCCATGTTGCTGGCATCTGAAACACTGTACCACGATGGTAGAGTTCTTCAATTTTTCTATTACTACTTGCTGGGTGCCCAGCTTTTTGACGCTAAAAATGTTGGAGACATTAGTAGACTTTTCAAGCTCCACAGTAAAGGCGTTTGTTGCCTCGCCTGTAAAGCGATTTTTGACGACGCTTGCGGAGCGTACTTTGTAACCAATTTTATCGAATTCTCTTCGAATCCAGTCTGGGGGAGTTGCTCTGTGCAGATGCCTAATATAGACTCTGCAGCCGCGTTCCCAGTCTAATTGGTGAGTGTATGTTTCTAGTTGACTCATGTTAACGTGGTCTGAGAGTTTTTTGTATGATTCATAGTCATTGCACATGACACGAATGCCACTTTGCGTTGACTTAGTTAGAAAGTTGCTGTGTCCCAACGCCTTAGTGATTTCTTCTGTGACTGTGAAAATCGAACTATTGCCTGTTATAAAAATCGGTTTGAGGCGTTGGTTAGCAGTTTGTTGTTCCTGTGTCCGAACTTCGGGCACCGGCTCAGCTGACTTGGCTGTTTCGGGGAGTTGGTTAGCAGTTTGATACTCCAGTGGCCGAGTTTCGGACGTCGGCTCAGCTGGCTTGACGGCTGCTACTCTTGATGCGGAGACTGTACTCACGTTTGGTACAGTTTGACAGTCTTCTTGATCAGAAGTTTCCATTTGCTCAATGGCCTCTAAATCGTAATCACTGAGGTCAACTTCAAGTTCGTCCAAGGCGGAGTGAAGTAGCAGGTTATTTTTTGATGCAATTCGCGCAGACCTGCGCAAGTTGGTGTTGAGAGGATCAGTGTCATATTCTCTTTCCTCTGATGTGACACTGCCGTCTGAGTACGGCGGCTCGTCACATGGGGATGAGAATACTGAAAATTTGGGTGAGCTCAAATCCAGAATTTCATTCTGTTTGAAGTCAGATGTGGCTTCTAGTTGCAGCTGCCATTGCACCTTATTAGCGTTGATGTCAGCCATTTTTGCTGTAGCATTGGCTGAATGTCGTGTGGTTGATTTAACTGCTGCCACTGCAATGGCGGCTGAGACAATTGGCGTGGTTATTGTTGTTGTAACTGTTGTTGTAGTTGTTGTGATCGCAGTTGTAGATGGTACTGCAGTTTCGGTAATGCCGGTGTTGACTGCGTCTTTTTGGGTTGTATGCATCGACACGTTTGCGGTGAATATTGCCAATTGCGAAATAGGCTGCGTGCCTACTATATCAATTTCAATGTCGCTATCGTCCTCGTCAGTAATGCTGACGTTGGTGACTTTTTGCAGAGCCATGGTTATATTATTCACTGTTTGTAATTTTAACTTGCTTTTATTTTGAAATTATATACACGCGTTAGGTTAGGCATTTGCGAAAGTGACGCCATTTGTAAAAATTGCGCAGTTAGCGGGTAGCGAAGTGTTGGTAAACATGAGTGCGAAAAGACGTGTCAGAGGATCGATTATCGATATTTCAGCATTTATCTACCAGAGTTTGGTATATTGCTTGCGTGCGTAGCTTGGCATTTAGGATGTTTGGCTGACTGGTCACATCTTTGTCTTTGTATATTATTGTTAATTTGAATTAGATCAGATATATGTTTTATATGTTTTAATAAAGATATTAATATTAATGCTGATGTTGTTGTTTTATTTTGTGCTTGCTTGGGCTTCGCTAGTGCTTAGCTTTTGCATTAGATTGGTAATTAAGTGTGTTAATGCATGAATTGATGTGGTGAGATTATTAAGGTTGTCTGCAATGGCTTTGGAAGTGGCAATAAACTTAGACTGCATCATCTCCTGACTGTGCGCTAGGGAATCTGCAATTTGATCTACTTTATGTGTTATTAAGAGAAGCGACTCACTCTTGTTTGCCGCTGCTGAGAGAGGGGACAGCTCGTATTGTACATGTGGTTCTGCAGATTGGTGACTTTTCTGTTGCAGATTATACTGTGCTGGTTTTTGGAGTTGCCTTGATTGCGGCAGTGGTTGACTTCTAGGCTGTTGTTTTCCTTGCTTGACGTTGGTTTGCATTGCTGCCCTCTTCCGAGTAGGCAGTGATGAAGCTGCAACTGCAGCATACGTTTTCTTCATAAAGTTTTGGGTTTGACTGCTTAGATTTTGAGGAATTTTAAGGGGCTTCCTAGGTGCCTGGTTCGCAGTTGCGGTATACGCACTTGGTGTGCTTGTTGACGGCGGATGCTCTGGGTTGGAATCCTGGTTCTTGAGCAGAATTTGGATGTTAGTCAGAGGGCTTGGCCAGTTTCTAAGCCTGACTGCTGCTTTGTATGCTGGGCAGCCTCGGTAATTGGCAGTGTGGTCACCTTTACAGTTTGCACATCTGCCTTTGCTATCTTTGTGTTTTGTACACTCAGAGGATGGATGAGAATCTCCACACTTGACACATACATATGGTCGAGAACAGTAGTTCTTAGTGTGTCCGAAACTCTGACATCTGAAGCACTGGGCTACTTCTTGACGGTACATCTTCTCTACGGCTATTTGCTGGTTGCCGAGTTTGTTTAGTTGGAGAAATGCATTAATGACTGTCTTGTCACACTTTTCGAGCTCGACTTCAAATAAGTGAAGTGGATCCTTGTTAAAGCGGTTTTTCATGGCGTCCAGGAATCTAATATGGAATCCTAGTTTTGTCAACTCATCTCGAATCCAGTTTAATGGGGTAGCTTTATGCAGGTGGCGAATGACTGCACGGAATCCGCGCTCTTGCATATTTTGGAACGTATGTGATCCAATTTTGCTCTGGTTGACTTTAAGATAGTCGAGCAGTTTCTTTTGGGATTCCATGTTATAGCAATTAACACGAAATCCATTTTTGTTTGATCTTGTGATGTAAGTATCTCCTAACAGATCCTTAAGGATTGCGTTTAAGGAGTTAAAATCGCAATATTCACTTTCTAGAATGAAAACTGGCGTCGGCTTTGCAGCCGGACTTTTTAAACTTGCTTCTTTGCTAGGCTTCAGAGGCTCGTTCTTGCTGGCAGCATTGGGGGTGTCAATGGCTTGTAGAGGGTTTGAAGAGGGAGTGGCCAGAGGCAGTGATTGGCCAGGTAATAGTTTGCCAGTGGGGACCGTGGCATTACTAGAGTAGTTGCATTTTTGGGTGCTTAGTTGTTGTATATCTTCGTCAGAGTCAGAAGAGATACACATTTCATATTCCTCTGCTGTTTTCGGTGCAGTATATGGAAGTGATTGTTTTTGTGAGCGGGCCGACTTTGCGTCTGATTTGATTGCAGTGTTCCCATTATGAGCTTCTGCAGAGATTGATTTTTTGTTCTTTATTATTTCAGGTATAGTTAACTGATTAATTTGAGCCTTTGGCACGACTCGCTTTTTGGTCACTTTTGAAGTATTTTCCTTCGTTGGTTTGCTGACTTTAGCAGTAGAGTTGGTGGGAGTAGATGGGGCGATCTTAATCCACGATGACATGTTCGCCTCAAATTCCTCTTTAACGGCTTGAGCTACTTTTAAAAGTTCTGCTACATTCACCTGTTCTCCAGTTAATTTAAAGTCCATTGTTTAGAATGGGTTTTACCGCTGTTGCTTAATTCAATATAAGTACCTTTTCTTACTTGAGCTATTAGCTCGAGGTAGTTCGAATATAGTTAGGCGTTGAGTTGCTAGCTGAGCAGCAATCGCTGTTCAGAGCAGGTTATTCACTTGTATTGTTTTAGAATTCACTGAGATATTGTTACTGTGGGGAAAAATGTTGCCATGTAATAGGCCTTGAGCCCATGTAATAGTGCTGGGGAGAGACAAAAGTTAGGAACTTATGGCAATGCTGCCAAGGTCTTTTGGAATTTAAGAGAGAAAGGGAATTTTTCTCCCATGTATTTTGGTGGTGCCAAGAGAGAGAGCACGATAAGCGTACTCAATCAAAATGGCACCTCACTTTTTTCTTCACTTTTTCACAATTTTTTATATTTGATTTATTTGTTCATGCACCATTTAAAGGTGCAGTTTTCGATTGTTCACTAATAGTCCAACTGCTTATCTGCAAATTGGAACTATTTTGAGTATTTTATATGCGTTTTTTCCCACAATTAACAATTAATTTCACGGAGCTTTCTTTTTTTTTTTTTTTTTTCTATCATGTGGCAACTCAGCACACAGTTCGAGCCCACGCGACCCACAGCTCCATAACCCATAAGGTTATGTAGTGTGGGGGAGGAGTGGGCTCTTCTTTATTTATCTGATACAAACATTGATCTTTATAAATGACATGGGTCCTCATGGAGGTGTTATTCTTAATACTACACTTACGAGCTAGTTATACATTGTATATTTGTGAGAACATTTGTTTGATTTTACATGAATTGATTAAATGGCTTAGATTAAAACTTAAGTTACATTTTAGATTACATTGAATAAATGGTTTAAATTTTAACATGAGTTAAGTTTTAGATGACATTGTTTTCATTTTAGGGCTGACAATTTTTTAAAATAAAAGCTGTAGTAACCAAGTCCTGTTGAACGCAATCTATGAGGTTCACGCTTCGGCGCGTATTAGTCTATGCAGTTCCAAGGGGAGCGCTTAGCTTAGCCAAGCAGGTCACCTGAGAACGGCGTTGACAGCGCTGCCGAAGGAAACTGCCTCACAGAGCATACGGGCCTAGTTTCTAGAGCTTACGTATTTTAAGAATTATATATTTAAATCAAATTTAAATTAGATTAAGTAAGGTAATTTAATAGTGGGAGTCCTCCCACGGTGTTACTGGTGTGTCTGTGGATCGGTGATCGGTTGAGCATCCTTCGGGATTACTTGGCAGCATAGCTATCTAGTCTCACGTAGCTCTACATGCGGATTTCCCTCTTGATTACTATTGGGGTTGGCAGAGGGTTGGAGTACGATGTTGGCTCCACTGGAGTCAGGAGTCAAGGGAGTTCTGCTGGGCTCCCAATTGCTGCTGGAACGCAGCAGTCATCATGGCCATAAATGGTTGCATGACCGATTTTAGAGACTTGACGTCTTCTGCGATAGTGTGCAGGTTAGGTTGTGCTGGTGGTGGTGGCTTCAATGGCGGTGGGGGCCGTGGAAGCGCTCTAAGACCCTGCAAAGAGAGGTTGGCTGGAAGTTTGGGTGGGAGGCGCAGCAGTTGGCGTCTCTGGTGTCGCTCCTGTTGTTGACGAAGTTGTTCCACAGCTTGCAGGCGTTGACTGCATACCTGAGAACGTCGTGACGGTTGTCTACCTGGTGGTTGAAGCCTACTGGCAGCATAATTTGGAAGTGGTGATTCCATATCTTCTATTATGGCTGTGAGCTCTTGTGATAAATGGCGGCGTTCGGCGCCACTAAAGTTGCGGGAACTTGAGAAAGGGCCTGGATCAGCAGCGGCTGCAGGTGCAGGTACTGCCTGCATAGGCTGCTGATTTCGCTGATTGGGTTGCTGGCGCGGGGTCGCCAGTGGTTGTTGATGGATTTTCAAGCGGTTGACTGCTGCTTGGTAGATTTTGCAGCCTTTGTAGTTGGCAGCGTGATTTCCGCCACAATTAGCGCACTTGGCCGGTTGTTCTCTCGTCTTTAAACAGTCTGACGAGGGGTGACTGCCTGCGCATTTAACACAGGCAAACGGGCGGTGGCAATAGTTTTTTGTATGCCCATGTTGCTGGCATCTGAAACACTGTACCACGATGGTAGAGTTCTTCAATTTTTCTATTACTACTTGCTGGGTACCCAGCTTTTTGACGCTAAAAATGTTGGAGACATTAGTAGACTTTTCAAGCTCCACAGTAAAGGCGTTTGTTGCCTCGCCTGTAAAGCGATTTTTGACGACGCTTGCGGAGCGTACTTTGTAACCAATTTTATCGAATTCTGTTCGAATCCAGTCTGGGGGAGTTGCTCTGTGCAAATGCCTAATATAGACTCTGCAGCCGCGTTCCCAGTCTAATTGGTGAGTGTATGTTTCTAGTTGACTCACGTTAACATGGTCTGAGAGTTTTTTGTATGATTCATAGTCATTGCACATGACACGAATGCCACTTTGCGTTGACTTAGTTAGAAAGTTGCTGTGTCCCAACGCCTTAGTGATTTCTTCTGTGACTGTGAAAATCGAACTATTGCCTGTTATAAAAATCGGTTTGAGGCGTTGGTTAGCAGTTTGTTGTTCCTGTGTCCGAACTTCGGGCAACGGCTCAACTGACTTGGCTGTTTCGGGGAGTTGGTTAGCAGTTTGATACTCCAGTGGCCGAGTTTCGGACGTCGGCTCAGCTGGCTTGACGGCTGCTACTCTTGATGCGGAGACTGTACTTACGTTTGGTACAGTTCGACAGTCTTCTTGATCAGAAGTTTCCATTTGCTCAATGGCCTCTAAATCGTAATCACTGAGGTCAACTTCAAGCTCGTCCAAGGCGGAGCGAAGTAGCAGGTTGTTTTTAGATGCAATTCGCGCAGACCTGCGCAAGTTGGTGTTGAGAGGATCAGTGTCATATTCTCTTTCCTCTGATGTGACACTGCCGTCTGAGTACGGCGGCTCATCACATGGGGATGAGAATACTGATGAAAATTTGGGTGAGCTCAAATCCAGAATTTCATTCTGTTTGAAATCAGATGTGGCTTCTTGTTGCAGCTGCCGTTGCACCTTATTAGCGCTGATGTCAGCCATTTTTGCTGTAGCATTGGCTGAATGTCGTGTGGTTGATTTTGCTGCTGCCACTGCAATGGCGGCTGAGACAATTGGCGTGGTTATTGTTGTTGTAACTGTTGTTGTAGTTATTGTGATCGCAGTTGTAGATGGTACTGCAGTTTCGGTAATGCCGGTGTTGACTGCGTCTTTTTGGGTTGTATGCATCGACACGTTTGCAGTGAATATTGCCAATTGCGAAATAGGCTGCGTGCCTACTATATCAATTTCAATGTCGCTATCGTCTTCGTCCGTAATGCTGACGTTGGTGACTTTTTGCAGAGCCATGGTTATATTATTCACTGTTTGTAATTTTAACTTTATGCTTTTATTTTGAAATTATATACACGCGTTAGGCTAGGCATTTGCGAAAGTGACGCCATTTGTAAAAATTGCGCAGTTAGCGGGTAGCGAAGTGTTGGTAAACGTGAGTGCGAAAAGACGTGACAGAGGATCGATTATCGATATTTCAGCATTTATCTACCAGAGTTTGGTATATTGCTTGCGTGCGTAGCTTGGCATTTAGGATGTTTGGCTGACTGGTCACATCTTTGTCTTTGTATATTATTGTTAATTTGAATTAGATCAGATATATGTTTTATATGTTTTAATAAAGATATTAATATTAATGCTGATGTTGTTGTTTTATTTTGTGCTTGCTTGGGCTTCGCTAGTGCTTAGCTTTTGCATTAGATTGGTAATTAAGTGTGTTAATGCATGAATTGATGTGGTGAGATTATTAAGGTTGTCTGCAATGGCTTTGGAAGTGGCAATAAACTTAGACTGCATCATCTCCTGACTGTGCGCTAGGGAATCTGCAATTTGATCTACTTTATGTGTTATTAAGAGAAGCGACTCACTCTTGTTTGCCGCTGCTGAGAGAGGGGACAGCTCGTATTGTACATGTGGTGCTGCAGATTGGTGACTTTCCTGTTGAAGATTATACTGTGCTGGTTTTTGGAGTTGCCTTGATTGCGGCAGTGGTTGACTTCTAGGCTGTTGTTTTCCTTGCTTGACGTTGGTTTGCATTGCTGCCCTCTTCCGAGTAGGCAGTGATGAAGCTGCAACTGCAGCATACGTTTTCTTCATAAAGTTTTGGGTTTGACTGCTTAGATTTTGAGGAATTTTAAGAGGCTTCCTAGGTGCCTGGTTCGCAGTTGCGGTATACGCACTTGGTGTGCTTGTTGACGGCGGATGCTCTGGGTTGGAATCCTGGTTCTTGAGCGGAATTTGGATGTTAGTCAGAGGGCTTGGCCAGTTTCTAAGCTTGACTGCTGCTTTGTATGCTGGGCAGCCTCGGTAATTGGCAGTGTGGTCACCTTTACAGTTTGCACATCTGCCATTGCTATCTTTGTGTTTTGTACACTCTGAGGATGGATGAGAATCTCCACACTTGACACATACATATGGTCGAGAACAGTAGTTCTTAGTGTGTCCGAAACTCTGACATCTGAAGCACTGGGCTACTTCTTGACGGTACATCTTCTCTACGGCTATTTGCTGGTTGCCGAGTTTGTTTAGTTGGAGAAATGCATTAATGACTGTCTTGTCACACTTTTCGAGCTCGACTTCGAATAAGTGAAGTGGATCCTTGTTAAAGCGATTTTTCATGGCGTCCAGGAATCTAATATGGAATCCTAGTTTTGTCAACTCATCTCGAATCCAGTTTAATGGGGTAGCTTTATGCAGGTGGCGAATGACTGCACGGAATCCGCGCTCTTGCATATTTTGGAACGTATGTGAACCAATTTTGCTCTGGTTGACTTTAAGATAGTCGAGCAGTTTCTTTTGGGATTCCATGTTGTAGCAATTAACACGAAATCCATTTTTGTTTGATCTTGTGATGTAAGTATCTCCTAAGAGATCCTTAAGGATTGCGTTTAAGGAGTTAAAATCGCAATATTCGCTTTCTAAAATGAAAACTGGCGTCGGCTTTGCAGCCGGACTTTTTAAACTTGCTTCTTTGCTAGGCTTCAGAGGCTCGTTCTTGCTGGCAGCCTTGGGGGTGTCAATGGCTTGTAGAGGGTTTGAAGAGGGAGTGGCCAGAGGCAGTGATTGGCCAGGTAATAGTTTGCCAGTGGGGACCGTGGCATTACTAGAGTAGTTGCATTTTTGGGTGCTTAGTTGTTGTATATCTTCGTCAGAGTCAGAAGAGATACACATTTCATATTCCTCTGCTGTTTTCGGTTCAGTATATGGAAGTGATTGTTTTTGTGGGCGGGCCGACTTTGCGTCTGATTTGATTGCAGTGTTCCCATTATGAGCTTCTGCAGAGATTGATTTTTTGTTCTTTATTATTTCAGGTATAGTTAACTGATTAATTTGAGCCTTTGGCACGGCTCGCTTTTTGGTCACTTTTGAAGTATTTTCCTTCGTTGGTTTGCTGGCTTTAGCAGTAGAGTTGGTGGGAGTAGATGGGGCGATCTTAATCCACGATGACATGTTCGCCTCAAATTCCTCTTTAACGGCTTGAGCTACTTTTAAAAGTTCTGCTACATTCACCTGTTCTCCAGTTAATTTAAAGTCCATTGTTTAGAATGGGTTTTACCGCTGTTGCTTAATTCGATATATATACCTTTTCTTACTTGAGCTATTAGCTCGAGGTATTTCGAATATAGTTAGGCGTTGAGTGGCTAGCTGAGCAGCAATCGCTGTTCAGAGCAGGTTATTCACTTGTTTTGTTTTAGAATTCACTGAGATATTGTTACTGTTACTGTTACTGTGGGGAAAAATGTTGCCATGTAATAGGCCTTGAGCCCATGTAATAGTGTTGGGGAGAGACAAAAGTTAGGAACTTATGGCAATGCTGCCAAGGTCTTTTGGAATTTAAGAGAGAAAGGGAATTTTTCTCCCATGTATTTTGGTGGTGCCAAGAGAGAGAGCACGATAAGCGTACTCAATCAAAATGGCACCTCACTTTTTTCTTCACTTTTTCACAATTTTTTATATTTGATTTATTTGTTTATGCACCATTTAAAGGTGCAGTTTTCGATTGTTCACTAATAGTCCAATTGCTTATCTGCAAATTGGAACTATTTTGAGTATTTTATATGCGTTTTTTCCCACAATTAACAATTAATTTCACGGAGCTTTCTTTTTCTTTTCTTTTTCTTTTATCATGTGGCAACTCAGCACACAGTTCGAGCCCACGCGACCCACAGCTCCATAACCCATAAGGTTATGTAGTGTGGGGGAGGAGTGGGCTCTTCTTTATTTATCTGATACAAACATTGATCTTTATAAATGACATGGGTCCTCATGGAGGTGTTATTCTTAATACTACACTTACGAGCTAGTTATACATTGTATATTGGTGAGAACATTTGTTTGATTTTACATGAATTGATTAAATGGCTTAGATTAAAACTTAAGTTACATTTTAGATTACATTGAATAAATGGTTTAAATTTTAACATGAGTTAAGTTTTAGATGACATTGTTTTCATTTTAGGGCTGACAATTTTTTAAAATAAAAGCTGTAGTAACCAAGTCCTGTTGAACGCAATCTATGAGGTTCACGCTTCGGCGCGTATTAGTCTATGCAGTTCCAAGGGGAGCGCTTAGCTTAGCCAAGCAGGTCACCTGAGAACGGCGTTGACAGCGCTGCCGAAGGAAACTGCCTCACAGAGCATACGGGCCTAGTTTCTAGAGCTTACGTATTTTAAGAATTATATATTTAAATCAAATTTAAATTAGATTAAGTAAGGTAATTTAATAGTGGGAGTCCTCCCACGGTGTTACTGGTGTGTCTGTGGATCGGTGATCGGTTGAGCATCCTTCGGGATTACTTGGCAGCATGGCTGTCTAGTCGCACGTAGCTCTACATGCGGATTTCCCTCTTGATTACTATTGGAGTTGGCAGAGGGTTGGAGTACGATGTTGGCTCCACTGGAGTCAGGAGTCAAGGGAGTTCTGCTGGGCTCCCAATTGCTGCTGGAACGCAGCAGTCATCATGGCCATTAATGGTTGCATGACCGATTTTAGAGACTTGACGTCTTCTGCGATAGTGTGCAGGTTAGGTTGTGCTGGTGGTGGTGGCTTCAATGGCGGTGGGGGCCGTGGAAGCGCTCTAAGACCCTGCAAAGAGAGGTTGGCTGGAAGTTTGGGTGGGAGGCGCAGCAGTTGGCGTCTCTGGTGTCGCTCCTGTTGTTGACGAAGTTGTTCCACAGCTTGCAGGCGTTGACTGCATACCTGAGAACGTCGTGACGGTTGTCTACCTGGTGGTTGAAGCCTACTGGCAGCATAATTTGGAAGTGGTGATTCCATATCTTCTATTATGGCTGTGAGCTCTTGTGATAAATGGCGGCGTTCGGCGCCACTAAAGTTGCGGAAACTTGAGAAAGGGCCTGGATCAGCAGCGGCTGCAGGTGCAGGTACTGCCTGCATAGGCTGCTGATTTCGCTGATTGGGTTGCTGGCGCGGAGTCGCCAGTGGTTGTTGATGGATTTTCAAGCGGTTGACTGCTGCTTGGTAGATTTTGCAGCCTTTGTAGTTGGCAGCGTGATTTCCGCCACAATTAGCGCACTTGGCCGGTTGTTCTCTCGTCTTTAAACAGTCTGACGAGGGGTGACTGCCTGCGCATTTAACACAGGCAAACGGGCGGTGGCAATAGTTTTTTGTATGCCCATGTTGCTGGCATCTGAAACACTGTACCACGATGGTAGAGTTCTTCAATTTTTCTATTACTACTTGCTGGGTACCCAGCTTTTTGACGCTAAAAATGTTGGAGACATTAGTAGACTTTTCAAGCTCCACAGTAAAGGCGTTTGTTGCCTCGCCTGTAAAGCGATTTTTGACGACGCTTGCGGAGCGTACTTTGTAACCAATTTTATCGAATTCTGTTCGAATCCAGTCTGGGGGAGTTGCTCTGTGCAAATGCCTAATATAGACTCTGCAGCCGCGTTCCCAGTCTAATTGGTGAGTGTATGTTTCTAGTTGACTCACGTTAACATGGTCTGAGAGTTTTTTGTATGATTCATAGTCATTGCACATGACACGAATGCCACTTTGCGTTGACTTAGTTAGAAAGTTGCTGTGTCCCAACGCCTTAGTGATTTCTTCTGTGACTGTGAAAATCGAACTATTGCCTGTTATAAAAATCGGTTTGAGGCGTTGGTTAGCAGTTTGTTGTTCCTGTGTCCGAACTTCGGGCAACGGCTCAACTGACTTGGCTGTTTCGGGGAGTTGGTTAGCAGTTTGATACTCCGGTGGCCGAGTTTCGGACGTCGGCTCAGCTGCTACTCTTGATGCGGAGACTGTACTTACGTTTGGTACAGTTCGACAGTCTTCTTGATCAGAAGTTTCCATTTGCTCAATGGCCTCTAAATCGTAATCACTGAGGTCAACTTCAAGCTCGTCCAAGGCGGAGCGAAGTAGCAGGTTGTTTTTAGATGCAATTCGCGCAGACCTGCGCAAGTTGGTGTTGAGAGGATCAGTGTCATATTCTCTTTCCTCTGATGTGACACTGCCGTCTGAGTACGGCGGCTCATCACATGGGGATGAGAATACTGATGAAAATTTGGGTGAGCTCAAATCCAGAATTTCATTCTGTTTGAAATCAGATGTGGCTTCTTGTTGCAGCTGCCGTTGCACCTTATTAGCGCTGATGTCAGCCATTTTTGCTGTAGCATTGGCTGAATGTCGTGTGGTTGATTTTGCTGCTGCCACTGCAATGGCGGCTGAGACAATTGGCGTGGTTATTGTTGTTGTAACAGTTGTTGTAGTTGTTGTGATCGCAGTTATAGGTGGTACTGCAGTTTCGGTAATGCCGGAGTTGACTGCGTCTTTTTGGGTTGTATGCATAGACACGT